>JBBMKE010000011.1:6561179-6584009 GCA_037834125.1 Lippia alba | reverse complement strand
TTAATTAATTAGAGAATTAATTAATTAGGGTCACTGCTAATTGAATTGAGAACCTAGAGGGTCACACACAACAAATTAGTTACATGAGTTGAGGCTTTGAAATGATCAAACGAGTTGATCAAACTTAGAGGGTCCCACACGTATATCACATGTGTGGGTCACGTGCATGACACGTGCATTGTGCACATGTGCATGGTACGTGTATTGCATTTAATTTATGGGAATTGGTTGGAGATGCATTTATGATTGACGCATTTATTGATTTAACTTTGTTGAATGTGGGTTTTTGATCTTGGACTTTGGAAGCATATTTCTTGCTGACTTATGCACTGTTGTTTGATGATTATATATTGGTTGTGTTTGGGTTTGTGGAGCATATATTGGTGTTGAGGGAATTTTGGCTCGGTGTTTTGCCGCAACCCTTCTGGCCAGGTTTCAGAGCCTAAACGGCCGTTTCGGTCCTTAGTGCATTTTGGAAACGACAATTTCAGTTTAGCACATTTTTCAAATTCCAGTCTACCAAACGGTCGTTTGATTTTCCCGTTATATTTTAAAACGGTCGTTTGGGGGTCCAGTTTTGTTACAGAAGGTTTTGGAACGACCGTTTGGTTGCCCTTTTTATTTTCCAAAAGACTGTTCCGGGTTGCAAATTTTTATACATATGGTTCTGAAATGGCCGTTTAGGATTTCTTTGAAAATATGAAACGACTGTTTCAGAAGTTTCGAGTTCCAGGTCTGGGCATCGAAACAGCCGTTTGCCATTTTAACTGCAACTCGAAACAGCCGTTTTGAGGGCTGCTGTAAGTTTTTGAATTTTTTGACTTTCGCGGTTCGATTCCTTTGCTCCTAAAATACCTTTATATGCCTTTTATGCATGCTTAATTGGAATTTTCATGCTTCGTTTGTACGTTTTGACTTATTTATGTATGAGTTGAGTTTTGTGCCCCCTTTTTGTGACTTGACATGGAACATTTGAATCTTTTATGATCTAATTTGATATGAGTCTCCATGATATGAATCAATATGACTAAGTGTTGCATTTATGCATCTCAATTGCATTCATTCGCATTCATGAGCATTGTCGGACGTCTATTTGGTTCATATTTGAGTCTAAATCTCGAGTTGCATCTCTTTTGTTTTCAGAGCCTCTTCAGGAAGATCATGAGCCCGAGGTTTAGGTGTCCGTCGCCTATTTGATCTTGTTTCGTTTCTTCTGATCCAAGGTGAGGGTTAGGATTTTTGTATAGTTGAGACCTATGGCCTTTATGTGATTGGATTTCTACCCCGCATGTGGATTATATCTATACGAATAAATATGAATGCTTATGTTAAGAGTATTAATCTTATGAATCACCTTTGGGGTTTTGGAAAACGGTATAATTATGAGTATATGTAAGCTTATGTTTTGAATCCTTTGGTAAGTTTCTTTTGAACCTAGCGAGTTGTGCCCTGAGAGACGGGTTATGGTATGATTTGAAATTTTGGGCCTCGAAGGTGTGGGTAAGGGAGACCCGGTGCGGCTATTGGGGTCCCAGTTATCACCCCTATTGAAGTGCTACGTGCGACTCTGAGGGAGATGGAAAAGACGTAGTTCTTTGAGCCCTCAGTGAATAACTAGAAAGGCATGGCATGGGTTGCTACCCCCATGTATTTGAATAAATATGGGTGGAGAGGGTTTGACTCCCGAACGCCAAGAAGTTGTGGATGAATTGAATTATGAATTTATGAGTTTATTTGATTCCCGAAGTTAGGGGTGGTCCGTTCTCACCGGACTTTTGATTCTTTTGTATTGGTGATTATGAATCGAGATAGGATTTTGAATTAGGTATTTATGGTGTATCTTTCGGGCAAATGTTTTAGTATGTAAAAACCTAGCTCGATTTATGATTAACCCCCCTCCCCTTTGATTCTACGTGCTATGCTCTATATGTATTTATGTGTGGGTGTGCGTTTAGCCCCCTCACTCAGTCGAGCCATTAGACTGACTCCTTTCCTTTTCCCACCTTAGTGCAGGTTGCTCGAGCTAGGCGGGGAAGTACATCTGTTGGGTCGTACTAGCTTGTTTAGGTAGAGTTGCATCACGATTTCTTTTGTCTAGAGATACTTGTACTCTTTATTTATGCTATATTTAGAGATTGTGTAATTATCTATTTTTGACCAGGTGTGGCATTGTATATGGTTTACATATTGGTTCTTTGCGTAATCTTGTTTCTGCTTCCACTTTTAATTTTTTGTTTCGTGCGCTCTACCTTGTCTAACCCCGCTTAGCTTAGTGTGTGTGTAGGCCCCCGTTCACTTATACTTGGATCCATGTATAGACTTCCATTTCATATGTGGGTTCGAATTTGGGTGCGGGGGATGTGGATGACCCACGCTCAGGCGTCACATCCCCTAATCCTCAACTTCTCAATAAAATCACGTGACACAAGAGGGTTGACAAAATGCACATGGTGGAATTTCGGCCTTATGTAATCAGGGCTTGATATCAGCACAGAATAAGCTAAAACAACGTTGATACTGGTATTTTTCCCCGTGACTCGATCACGTACATCTTCAACGAACACAAATATGGTACCATTATCATACACAATTTCTCCACTGCAAAAGGTTATAATAAAAAAATATACACGAGTCAGTCAACTACGCATTAAACAAGTTTAACTGGACAAACTCCCACTTCAATTAAACATTGATATTGTTTAACAGGACAAACTTCCACTTCAATATTACGCATTGATATTGTTTAACAGGACAAACTTCCACTTCAATTACGCATTAAGTTTGTTTAACCAAATTAATAAAACTTACTTTCGCAACTCCGGCGTGTTCACAATCAATTGAAATACCTTTTATTTCTCCTTATCAGTCAACCCCTCACAACTTGGGGCCTCCTTAGGCATACTCTCCACCTGTGCCTCAGATGGCACAATCTGAGTAAAAGACATCAAATCAAATAAATGCACATAAACAAAAACCAATCTAATATTAAATCAAATAATAGTCTCACTGTTTCTTCCACATGCTCCCTCACATCACTCTTACGCTTAGACCTAACCTCATCCCGACCAGATTCACTATCATCGTCAAAATCCACTGTAGAAGCAGCTTCACCCTCCTCACTGAAATCAAACTGCACTCCAGCGTTGACACGTTCAATTTCTTCTTGCATGTAATCTATTTGAACTCCCACTTCGACACCTTTTGCTTTCACATCCTCTTCTAGGAGCTCAGTCTCCCTCACTTCGTCGACAACAACTATTTCTTCGACTTCCTCCAAACTTTTCTCTGATTTACAAGCTTCTCGTACAGGAACAATCTACGCATTTTTAGAGCAACAAACTTTAGAAATAAGTTGAATATAAATAAAATAATGGTTCAATAAATTCGGCAGGCTTACGACTTATATTCGACCGACAAATACTTTCCAGAGCCTTCTTTGCACTCTCTTTTATATTAGGCAGAGCAATACCCTTCCATTAGAACCACCGAGGGAATGCTACCAGCCTTCTCAAGATGCCAAACTTCGGAATTCTTTCATGAAACCATGTCTGCCATAAAAATATCATGAGCACGTGTATATATATGTATAAAATGACACAATCTAGTAAAAACAAGCCAACAACTCACCAACAATCCCATGGTACAACCATCAACGGAATCGTGGTTATTCACAACATGCTTCTTAATAGATTGAATCAAAAAAGATGTGCAGTCGTACCCCACGCGTATTCACCAATTTTGGCCAAATCATCAACATAACAGACAAGTGCAGCGGACACACGGTTACTGCTCCGCGGGAACAACAAACAATTGAAAACAAATAATATATACATCCGTAAAAAAATCATCAATCCCCTCATCATCCTTGCTTCCAACGAATTCGCGCAGTTTGGCCTCAATGTTCTTACGCGAGACGTTGTCAGTCTTATTGCCGAAATGTTTTGTCAGTGTATTGGATTTAAGCGCGCCCACTACCGAGATGGGATAACCGGAATGCCGCATTAATTCCTATAACAATGCTGAATTCCTTTTCAAAAAATTCCACTTCTTGTCTTCCAAATTTAAATGTATTAGTGTCGCAATTGTAGTGATCCAACAAGAATCCAACTCTGTTGATGCTCCCCTTCTGAACATGCGATGAGAACAAACAACCAAAAGACGAATTTTTGATAACTTCATGATGACGATGAGACATTTGGGGGCGAAGACCAGACATAACTTGACTGAATTTCTCCACCACGCACCGATGCAAGATGGAGACCACACGTTTCTTTGAAACCGTAACCTCCTCGCCCACATGGTCATCTAAATCTGAAATTGTCCTCTTTTCCCTGCTTGTTCCAGCGGCCAAAAGAGTAATCATCAGAGGCGTAGTCGGCAATGAGCGCACCATCTTTGGAAAAAAAAAATGGATTTAATTGTTACATAACAAAATACAGAAACTCTGGTTTGTTGAGTTAAAAGAATGAAATCCCAAATAGATATACGAATGGAACGAAAAAACTGAAATTCCAGTAATTTTAGGGAAAAAAACTAACTTCCACACGTGGGGTACGACGCCCCTTCCTCGGAGCCATATGTCTAATTAACTGCTTCAACAACGTGCGTCGTGGAGGAGTGGGTAAGAATTCGCCCTTGATTTTAGTGTGTCAAGAGTTGGACTCTGAAAGTACTTTTTCTCGAATGAAGGCGGTTGTGTGTCGTTCAGAGATGATCGAGAATCGGGCCTCCGAGGATATTTATGTAATTTCACGTGTTTTAGGGGATTTCAAAAAAATTGAGGTGAATTGGAGATGTAAAATAGTGTTGTTCTAAATTGGGAGGTTTTGAAAAAGTTATAAACCATATTAGGGATATTAATTAATTTATCCGTTTTTATTATGACGAAAAAAGTAAAGTAAATTATATAATAAGTTGAAATAAATATGTAATGGGAAGATGTTGTTCCTCGTCAGTAGAGCCCAAAGGCTAGCAAAAACGCGTTGACAGCCAAGCACATTTATGTCGTTTTAGATGTCGTAATTATATATTAATCATTTCTTTTCTTTAAACCATTATTATTGGTGCAAATCCTGATCAAAGTAAACAACTTTATCACACTTCCCCAAGCTCTAAGCTGTTTATATTAGTTATTAATTACCATTAATGCTGCACTTACCCCAACTTTAGTGCCTGCCTTGCTTGGAATGTTCAATGCCTTTCAAATGCTTCACAACCCTATATATACATGGCACAGAAATGATACAAATACAAAATAATAAGAGCGTAAAGATTTTTGTTATATTTAAAATATAATAAATGTCTGAAATAATTTTCAATATCATATGATATGGTCAAAAAATATTTTTAAGAATATACACACATCAGTAACCTCGACTCGAATTTGGATTCGAGTTTGAAAGAGACAATTACGTGGGATGGGAGTGTTGGAATATATAAGGAGGGCTCGTGCGAGCATTGCAGCGTGCCGTTTGGTTGTAGAGTTAGGTTTTTGGGTGGCAAAATGCAGGTTTCACGTCTTTCAATATATACTTTGAATGTTTAATGTTCCCTACCCATCAAACCATACAGCTGTTACATAAATTCAAATACATAATCTAAGTATTTATTTTCATCCAATTGTTGTATCTTGAATTATGGGAATTAATGCTGGCAGCCAATGGTTGGAATGAGATCGAGATGGCTGGCTGGCGGGAACAGTCGTCCTTATGTAAATGTATTTTTCGAATCGAATTATATACGATTCGTTAAAATTTAGTACGTTAGCTCTTGAACTTAAACATCGTAGATGCATGTATAATCGCCTTCACAATTGGATATAAATACGATAGTAAAGAGATCGAGATTTCTTGATTTATTTATTATATAATTAATTTTTTTAAAAGAAAATAAAATCAAGATTATATAGGAGGTGTTTGTTACAGAAAATTTGGGAAGTTAAAATTGGAAACATTATATAAGTTTAAATAATTTAGTCGAGGTGTGATATATATATTTATATGCTCCCATGCATTTGAACGTGACTAAGCTAATTTTTTTTGGTCTAACGTGACTAAGCTAATGCTTATATTTATTATGTTTGTAAGGGAAATTAAAATTGAAGGGGCAATGTTTTCGAAAGGTCAAGGAGATGAGTTGGCTAGCCTGAGATAGGAGGAGAAGATCAGTAGGTTGCCTATTTTTAATTCATATGTCTGTTATATTGTTGGAAATTAATTGAAAATAAGTGGATTCTCAAGTTGTGGTCAAACTTATTGAGGTTGCTCGCACGGAGTCTCACCCACTTGGGGTGATCATTGAAGATTGTAGAGCCTTACTGAGAAGGGCGTGACAAGCTAAAATTCAGCATGTGTGTAGGAAGGACAATTTTTGTGCTGATTTTCTTGCAAAGAAAGGACACGAGTTGGATGATTGGGCTCAAATTTGGGATTCCCCTCCTTTGGAGTTGTTGCAATAGATTAGTTTAGATAGAAGCTAGTCTTTTGTCTCATTTTCTACCAAAAAAATTAATTGAAAATAATAATGTATAACAACTCGGTTTTATATGAAATATAAGAGGTTTGTTAACCACTCGTTGCATATAGAACTCGATAAATAACAGCAGAAATTATAAATTTGGTATACTAGCTCGACCAGTTCCGTGTTTTTGGTAATTAAATTTCATTTTTTGGTAGCAAAATAGTACTATATGGTCAAAATAAAACAATTTAATACATTTTATTTATTTATTATTATTATTATCGAAAGTTGATTTTGCCCACCATAATTTACAAGTGACAGGTTTTTGGCTAACAAAATTGGGTTCCGATAAATAAAATACATCAAATTACATGATTTTTAAAATAGAATTTTAATAAAAAAATAAAATATACGAGTTTTACACACAATTTGCAATTTTACAGTTCTATAATGTTAGCTCGTCCGTCTCGACATTGCAAATACACAAATATTGATATAAATACAATCATATAAGCTATAACTGGATTAACCTCAACAATTCTTTTCTATCAATAAAGAATTTAAAAAAAACATGAAATTTATTTTAAACTATTTTCAATTTACTATAGTTTTTGTTGGGTTGATTCAAAAGATATTCCATTCAAACAGCGCTTAAATTTGTTGTTAGATATGGTCCTGGATTTACATACCAATACTTCACAGACCTACTGTAGTCGCAACATCACAATCTTGACTCCCCATTTTTATATAGTTTTTGGTAAACTTTAATGAAAATGGGATGCATTTACAAAGCTTTTCCTTTTTGTCCCACTTCCATTCTACAAAACCCCAGCAAGGATTCATTCAGCTTTACTCATCTCTCTCCCTCCCTCTCTCTCTCTCTCTCTCTCTATCTCTCTCAATATCTCTCTCGCCATGGCAGAAATACTGAATGAAGAACAGATTGTGGAGTTCAAGGAAGCCTTCAGTCTCTTTGACAAAGATGGAGATGGTATAATCATACATAAATATGTTTCTTGATTTCTGAAAATTCTGTCGGTTTTTTTCAGTAATTTTTTGTAGTGTGACCAAAATGATTGTGAACAAGTGCAGGTTGCATTACCATTGAAGAACTGGCAACAGTTATCAGGTCTTTGGATCAGAACCCCACTGAGGAGGAGCTTCAGGATATGATCAATGAATTCGACTCCGATGGAAATGGGACCATAGAGTTTACTGAGTTCCTCAATCTCATGGCCAACAAGATGAAGGTATATATATATATTTGATATTTCTGTGATTCTTTCGTGGTTAGTGGATCTTGATGATTTGGAATGATCTTGATTCTTGAAAAGAAAGAAAGAAAGAAAAAAAAAAGAACCCTTTTGAGGTTTAATCCAATCATGAGAAAAGGTTTGAGAAATTACGAAAAACACCTATGGTTTGGATAAGGAATACGAGAAACACTGGGATGAGTTTTTTTTTTTTTTTGTTCAAAGAAATAATTACATTTAACTACCCTCATGTTTGACCAGATTATAATTCAATCCTTATCCTTTTCATATTTATCGTGTAGTTCCTAAATTTTACATTCGGCTTGAGGTCTTTGACGTCTATTAGAGTTCCATTAAGTTGATCAGTTTTTCTTCCGAAATTTCCAAAAAGAACAGAGATCGTTTTGTTATTGAAATGAAATTATGGGGATGTATTTGTAATAAATTATGGGAAATTTGAGAAGGACAACTAACCAATCTAACGGAATCCTAACGGAGGGCAAAGACCTCAAATGGAATGTAAAGTGTAGGGACTTGTGTTAAAATGCAAAGAATAAGGATTTAGTTGTAATTAGGTCAAATCTCAGGGTAGTTGGACGTAACTCACCCTTTTTCAAAAACATTCTGAACTATGAGGGTCTTTTTCGTAATTAGACTAAACTTCAGGGGGGTATTTGTAATTATTCCACTCTGAAATGCTGTCTTCATGCACTAATATGTTTGGGTTTATGTGTATTTTCAGGAAACTGATGCAGAGGAGGAGCTTAAAGAAGCTTTCAAGGTGTTTGACAAGGATCAGAATGGTTACATATCAGCTACTGAGGTGAGTTGTCTCCTTAATTACCTCAAAATATCAGATCAATATTCAGGAAAATAATTGAATTCCGATCTGAAAACGAACAATGATTTCTTGCAGCTTCGACACGTTATGATCAATCTCGGCGAGAAGTTGACAGACGAGGAGGTGGAGCAGATGATCAGAGAGGCGGATTTGGATGGTGATGGACAAGTTAACTATGATGAGTTTGTCAAGATGATGATGACCATTGGATGAACTTGTTGATTAGTTCTTGCTACGTTTATTTCATTTTAGTAAGAAGAAATTGAAAAAAAGGGGACGATAAGTAGGATGGATCGATTTTAGGTTGTCGTTGTGGCGGTGTGGGATAGATTGTTGTATTATTATTGCTATTATTTTGATTATTGTATTCTTTAATTGTTAGTTTAAATGGAGATTTCAGTGTGTAGCTAAGTGAGATTCATTGGATTGACCCTTTGTTTTAGGACACGTTCTTGAATCTTGATTGTATATATTTCAGATTTCAGAAGTCAGGTTTTTCCTGACTTCACTGAGGTTCATGAACATGAAGTACATTTGATGTACTTATGGGAATCTCCAAGATTCTCTCATTTCCTTAAAAAAATTGTAGAACTGTACTGAGTTCTGACATTGAACTTAGTGAGCTATCCATGTGGTTTGAGTAATTACACTTAGACCCTCTGAAACTAAGCTTATCCAAGCAGAGGTTATTAAACAATGTTTCATGTACATTTGATCAAACAATGTCTCATAATCATTTTGTAGTTTGTACACAAAGAAATATGACAGTGTTACAAGCACGGAGGCGGCGATCGTATGCAGCCTTAAACATCTCGTTTGGGTTCCCAAGCATTCAAGAATTACCCGAAATAAACATGAAAGTCGACACGAAAAAAGATTTGGAAAAAAAGAAAAAGAAAGAAAGAAAGGTGAATCAGCCAAAGCTGATGATGATTCACTCTCTGTGAATCTTGTCCCCCTCGAAAATCTCAAAAACCAGACGAATGAAACGGACACAAGAAACAAATCATGCGCACGAAGTGTGTTTTTGGAAGGAAAGCTATGGTTAACTGATTGCTGTTGTGCAGCAAATGCATGTGGTGAGAAGGGAAGACCTCGGCTTTCGCTTCCTGTTTCCTCTCGGTGAAATGATGTCGTTGCCCTCTCGTGATGGTGATTCCGTCGAGCCATTCTCTTGTGCAGCTGAGTTTGGAGATGGAATCCTTAAGCTCTCAGAACAGCTTCTTTCCATTGTAATGGTCTTTTCTTGCACCTCAACTGCTTCATACCTGGTGTTTGGCCCTAAGTACTCTGTTTGAACACTTCTGTTTTGAAATCTCATACCCGAACAGCTTGACAAGCGTCGCATTGCAGTTGTCTTGTCCTGATACAGCAATGGAGTTTGATCAGATTCTTCGCACCTGGCACTAAGCCCGAAATCAAAGCTTGGAGATTTTCTCAGCTCGACACGAGCACCAGTATGGCTCGAACTCGATTCAGCTGAGGGAATTTCTCGACTTTCGTCTCCAGTAGTTGGGATTTCAGCTCCTTGAGGATCAAGTGGCAAACAAGAAGTTAAAGATGAACCCGAGCTTGATTCAGAAATTACTATCACATCAGTGTTGTCATACTCGACCATTCTTTTGATTTCATGATCTTCGTTTCCAGCAGTTGGGAGATGAGCTTCTGGAGGAAGAAGGGGCGAACAAGAAGCTAAGGCTGCACGCGAGCTTGTTTGAGAAGTTAATGCCGAGTCATTGTTCTCATTCTCAACCACTCGTTCGATTTCCTGACTCTCGTCCACAGTAGTTGAGATTTTAGCTTCTTGGGGAACAGGAGGCGAGTAGGAAGCTAAGGCTGCATGCGACCTTGTTTCAGAAAATACTGCCTCGTCGGTGTTCTCACACTCGACCACCCCTGTGTTTCCTGGCAAGCATTTTGTTTCACTTTCTATATTATTTTCATTTCCGAGTACAGTCTTGTCTGTCCACTCGTCTTCTTGTTCCTCAGCCATCAATACCGGACCTCCCATTTCGGTTGCTTCATTCATTGTCTCATTTTCCACAACTTCACCAATAAGAACAACACTCTCCACACAAGAAACTGAATCAATTCCAACTGCAGATTCCTCTTCGGCAAGTTTGATCATGTTCTGCTGCTCGTCTCCTATAAGTTTCTCCTCATCAACATTCAAGAACTCATCTTTTTCTGCATTTCCTGATAAACCATTCACATCAGTCTTTGTAACAACATCCTTAATGCTATCAGCGGCAATTCCTCTCCCGATCTCTTCTGTATATACACAAGTTTCAACCAACTGCTCTTCCTCCTCAATGCGGCTCGAGTTAACCGGTCCTAGAGATTCAACTTCAAGACTCTCTGGGGCTGTCCCATTTTGATCATTTTGTGGCTCGGGAGCAATATCGACCACTTCATGAGGTACAGAACTTGAATTCACCGTATTCGACGGGGAATCTCGCTCTGATTCCATCTCACTCCCCTGTATCTCCCCTGTTGAGCCATTTACAAGATTAAACCACTAGTATCACCAGGAGTTTTCTTCCTTGTAATTTGTAACTGTCATTCTACAGGGATAGATACAGACATACAGTTTAACATCCAAATTACATAGCACGTTTTACACTTTAGCAGCCGATGTTTCACTTATTGCTGATTTTCACCTAAACTTCCAATTTTGTTGCAGTTTACCCGTAGCCTCACTTCTCCAGCAAACGGAACTGCTAAATTTTGCCACTTTTCCCAGAAAATGACGTCGCAAGTTAAATTTCCAAAAATATATCTTTTTCTGATCCAAAATGAAAACTAATCTATGATGCACTATAGTCACAAGACACGACATGGACATGGGAGATGTTCAAGATGACATGACACGACAAAATGATATTATTAGAAGTGTTCGTGCATTAGAGAAACTAACCTTCTTTAGTGCATGGTTGATCATGAGCTTCGTCACCGAGCTTTGCAGTTCCATCATCCGAACCACGGCGAGTTTCACAACCATTAACAAATCCATTTGCTTCTTCTGAACATTCCAAGGTTATGTATGAAGCATCTCAAAATACAAAACAAACTGAGTTTTACAGCAGATTTTTGAATTTTCAACAAACCTTTTACATCAGGAGGACTTCTATCACCTCCATGATCATCATGACAATCTTTTTCCTGAAAATCCTTTATCTCATCATCTCCAGAAACTTTCTTGCTTTCCTCCTTCGAATCCCCCCGAGATCCCTCATCCGCTGTGAATGACCAAACCAAAACCGACACATTCCATTACCTAACAAAAACATACAACCAAAAAAAAAAACAAGAACATGAATGTCATACCTACTATCCCTGATGTGTTCTGATTCCCCATGGTCTCCTCTCGCATGTTCGACCGGCTCTATTCCTGCACGAAAACGAACACATATGATCTCCGCATTCGTCCCAAATCGAAAACACATTAGTATCTGCAAAAGATTTCTTACCATTATGATGATGAAGATGATGATCATGGAATGGAATGGAGAGGCAAGCTTTAATGCAGCAAGACTGCCATTGCCAGAGTGTTTGTGCTTGATTAGTATAGCCACTTTATCATACTCATGTTTGCTTAAAGCTAAAGGCTTTTACTCAAAGACTAAGTGTCCACTTATTTTCTAAGTACAGAAAAGATTGCAGAG
The DNA here is from genome assembly GCA_037834125.1 of Lippia alba. NCBI lineage: Eukaryota > Viridiplantae > Streptophyta > Magnoliopsida > Lamiales > Verbenaceae > Lippia > Lippia alba. The sequence continues at coordinate 6,571,791 of JBBMKE010000011.1, read as the reverse complement.
GATTAGTTTATGCCTTTAGATGTTCATATTCTTGCAATGATGATTAAGTCTTGAGTTTAACTAAATAAAAGTTCATATGAGGGGTGGCTTAAGGGATTTTATATTGTTGTTTCTTTATTTATATATAAAAATTAAAATTAATAATAGTAATAATAAATAAAATAAAATAATAATAATTCTTTTGGCTGGCGACAAATGAGAAGTTTTTAAATAAAAATTATTCTTTTTGATGCGAGGAATATGTTTGTCCAATTATTGTGCAATGGGAAGTACAGGTTCAGGTTGATTTGTGGCTTCTTGTTCTTTTTTTAAGGAACATATATATTTGTGTCAGCAAAGATATTGTCAATATATTTAAGGGCTAATAATAACCCCCCTATAAGGTTTTCCGTTTTTGTTTAGGATCTACGGGTACTTTTAAAAAGTTATAATGCATGGATATGGATATAATAATATGGAGATGACATAAATTTTTATTATATTTCTTACGTAAAAAATGTCGGACAGAGTATTCGATATGAATATTCGACACAACACGATAAAATAATATTTTCAAAAATATTTGTGTATCATTGCTAAAGGTTACTGAGGAAATGTTGCACAAACACAAAAAATTGGATACAAAACACCCCAAAATTGAGAGATTTTCCGTGATTAACCCCTATATTTTATTTGGATTTATAATTGGTAATAAAGGTTGTGTTGATTAACTTATAATAATTAAATATATTTAATAAAATATTTAAATATATGAATTAACCTTACTTCTATAATGTAATGAATGCTTTATGAAAGAATTCTCCATCATGAAAGATGGGCCTTGATTGCATCAGGACAGGACCAGCCTATTTAGGACCAATTAATGGCCAAATAAATTATAGCAAATTTTTTAATATTTAAAATGTTACATAGTGAATGAAATGATTATGGCAATATTAATTTGGTAATTCTTTTGAAGGAATAAATATATTATCATCTTTTCTAAAGTCCAGGCAATTGTGTGGACTGTGGACCCAGAAATTATTGTAATAATAAATAAAGCTTTGTAAAAATGTGGGACTAGCTATTCATAAGTTTTTCTTAGTGTCAAAGCTTAAGAGTGGCCTAAAATTCTTCATTATAGCGCTATAATGTATGGATACGAACACAACAATACGAATATAATATAATAAGATTTTTTTTTGAATTTTTCATGTAAAGAGTGTCGAATACGGTGATGTTTAATACGTCAAAATGATATTTTTAAAAGGACACTTGCATCATAAATCATAAGCATCCAATCTTTTAAGTAATAGCACTCTATTATATATATAATTGATAAAATTAAATATTTAAAATAAAGTACACACTCATATGAGTGAAATTTCATTAATTATGGGATACACCCAAGATATAGAAGAAGGATGGGAGATTTGTGTAATTACACATAATTGTAGGGGAGGGCACTGTACTATTTTCTGAAAGAATTTGTCTTAAGTTTTACTTCCAAACTTGAGAGAAAGAAAGCTCATAAACTGAATATGGCAAATCAATACCCAACAACCACCAACCTTCTTTGTTCTGTTTGCACACCTGAAAACACACAATATGCACATAAGAGTGCCATCACCAGAATTCTATGTTACATCTGAGGCAGCAGCAGGAACATTTCCCGCCTCCCGCATTTATTGACCTATCGAGAACTCGTAACCAGGTTTCCACGAAATCACACATATGGTACAAATGGAGGTATGTAAGGTTTCTCCCAATCATAAATATGATACAAAGGTTGCCATAGATTTCAGGCGGGAACGGTTTCGACTACTCTCCCGTTCTCAGAAGGGGCCAAACTGTCGTAATATTCAACCAAGACTTTCCAGCCACCAGGACACATAAATCCATCAGGGGGACTCTCCTTGTTCTTTGCAAGCGTCCGCATCTGAGAAGTAACAGAAAATTCAACAAAGATTTAGCCATAAACTGAAACAGGATTGTTATAATGCACAAAATATCATTTTCCAATGTTTTTAGTGTTTTTCTTCTATCTTTATAACAACCCATAAATCCCTTTTACATTTTAGTAAGACAACATACCTTGGTGCCAGATATGAAGAGAAAATCTTGAGTCCTTGATGGATCGAAGAATGCCATTTTATTCTGAGTCTTATCATATGCAGCCACCTGAAATAATTTGAAATACATTAATACTATTCAAGATTTTATTTATGGGATAATTACACCGACATAGCCCAAAGTTTGGCATTACACAAATTTCTGAGACATTTGAAAAATTACTTAAATTTCCCCTGTCAAAGAATTTATATTATATGTGGATTGACGAATTTTGATGACATCTATAATTTTGATGAACACCTTATTTTTCCCACTAGACTAGCTGATCAATATTTTCATGACTACAGTAACATGATTTAGGTAAAACCTCTGAATATGCGGCATATGCCAAGGGATGTTAATGTAATTTCATAAACCACGGGGAAAGTTTGTGTAATTCACACCCTAGGGTATGCCAGTGTAAGATCCCTTTATCTATTTATTTCAGAGTTCGTTATGCATGAGGATCAAAAAAAATAAATTTATTTCAGAGTATTTTATTCATCATTCGTGAAGGATTGCATAGTTTACCTTAAACGGCAGAATGTTGAGCCTCTCTAATCCAGGAGCCATGCTCAGGACTTTCTTTCCATGATCAGCGTCATAAAGATCTCGTTTCTCAAGAGGGTGGCTCATACCAGCTGGATCACGACCGACTATATAGAAATTTGCACCTGCATTAATCCTAGCCTTTGCATGCCACTGTACTTCAGTGGGGCCAGCATAGTGCATGGGAGATGGGAATATAGAGACCACGGTAGTTTCTGGGTCCAAAACACCGTCTTCAAGAACCTAAGAGAACAAAAGGAAGTAATGGATATCAGAGTATTTGAAGTTTGAACTCAAAATTAGCAGTCTTCCATAGGATTTCATCACATGACACTCTTCTTCCAAAATATACGTGAATCCAAACTAAAATTGCTTTAAAAATGCCCTGTTATGTGATGAAATCTTGAAGAACTATTTTGTCCTATAGTTTAGATGGTAAAGTGTAAAAATAATTGAGGAACTGATGAAAAAAAGTGATTTTTCACTTTTGTGTAGGAAATTCGGGAATACATTCTATGCCATAGTTTAGAATGCATGCAGCGGGTCGATAACTATCACTTAGACGGCTAAGTGTCAGCATACGTAATCCGAAACAGAAAATTCAATAAGAAAATATTATTATTTATGATTACCAAATACCTAATCACAGATAACACTTGTTTTCAATCACATGCTCTCACACAACAAACCAACAGAAAAACAGAAATCCATCAAAAATAGTAAAACTTTTAAATTGAAAATGAAAATAATATAATTTATGACCTTCTCATGTTGCTTCATTCTCCAACTAAGCGGCACATCATCAGCTTTTGTGTATCCTCCCAAAGGATGAAGCAAGAGAACGGGGTTTTTATATCCCATCTCAAGAAGCCTACGCCGTGTGTCCGTCATCAACAAAGCGTGGCCATTGTGCACGGGGTTTCTCAATTGAAAAGCAAAAACTGCATCAGCATTGCGTCTCTCGAACTCAGCCCTTAATTGTGCTGGAGAAAGACGAAAACGGTCGAGGCCATCGTTGTAAGAAACAGGATTTATAACCTCTAAATCACCACCAATGAGCCAGTTTCCAGCATCGGTAATAGCCTGCTCGACATAGGGGAGACCGGGGGCTGTGGTGCCCCAAGTTCTTGCTATTCTTTCTTCTTTATTGTGTTTGTATATCTCAATGCTGCAAATGCAATGCAGTTGAATAGATAGCACGTATTTCGAATAAACGGATAACTACACATGTCATGTCTTGAGGTTCGACCTAATCACACAAACTTGCCCTAACGATTGAGAAAGTACAAGAACTTCTCCTGTCATACCCTAAACAGAGACAAGGTCATAAAAATTCATCCAAATGTAATGTGAACTATTCGATAGGGAAGTTTTCGTAATTTCTCGAATCTCAGGTGACGTTTGCGTAATTAGGTCAAACCTTAGGGTATTTCTCTGTAACTACCCCTTGAATTAATGGTAAGTTTAGTATTAAGCAGCAGACATAGGAGAAATTAAATCAATATATATAGTTGGAAGATGACTGCTCAACCATCTCCTGTTATAATCACCAACAGAAAAACAATGCAATAGTTCCTGCATTTTTGTCTGGAAGAATCTACAACCTAAGCCAATTATTCCAACTAACAAACAATAGTGCAATAATTTTTAGCCATGTTCATACAACTTCATGACAAATTTCTCTCAAAAATGATTAAAACGTCTGTACTCCAACAAAATCACACACATTCTTGAGTGTGCCACGTAGGATTCAACTGCCCACCACCTAAGCAATTTCCACTCTCGAGGGGTGCAAACTGTAATATCACATACTCTCGAGGGGTGCAAATGTAATCAACTTTCATGCATAAAGATCCAATCTTTCCCAACAAAAATCAAACATTTTCCAATCCCTAGCTCCATGATTGAAACCATCATCATACCAGCAATGACAAGAATAAAGAATTGTCCACATATTACTATTCCATTATAATATGCAACACTTGAACTGCATGTATTCAACAAGCAAAACCAACCAGAAACCGAAATTACAAAAAAACCCCTTACTCTTTCAGAACAGCAATCAGATCATCATCCTCATCAACAAGCGCCACACTGGTAAACGCCCCTACCCGATCCTTCTGCTGCTCGTCGATCGCCAGCACAATCGGCACCGACATGTTCACGACCGACCCGTTCTCGAGTCGGAGCGAGTTGAAATGAAGTGTTTGGAGAAACTCAGACTCTCTCATGAAGCCCTTCAATGGACTAGCCCACCCCTCGCTGAGGACGTGAACCCATTGAAGATCAATCCTCGAGAGCTTGATCTTGGGCAGGTTCTGGGCCTGCTTAAAAATCGAATCTTTTTCGGGTTCGGGGACGAAAAGCTCGATGAGTTTTCCGCCATCGGGGTCGATCAGGGAGGCCGAGATTCGGGTTTTGGATTGGGTTTTGGCGGAGGGGAGATTGAGGGGAGGGGTGAAATGGGTTTTGTGTAATTTTGGGAAAGAATGGAGGGGGGTGGAGGGGGTTTTGAGGTACAGAGAAGCCATGGCTGCCATTTTCTTGGCCCTCTGTTTCTCTGTTTTCTTTTCTGGCTCTGTTATTTGTTTGATCCCCTGGTGGTGGGGTGTGATGGTGTTTTTCACTTAGGTTGTGATTTATAAATCATAAAATTTGGAGGGAGGGAAAAGTTAAAAAGTAGGGGAAATAATGGGAATAAAATATTTGAAGTGGGGAGGTAAAAATATTTGACAAGTTGTTTTGTCTAGGGATATTTTGGTCAAATTACAGGTGGTCTAGTTCAATTGTCGAGATCGGGGAAATTATTCAATTCATCCCGACAGAATGATCCAACTTGAGATTTGTGGACATGATTTTGGTTTTTTATAAATCATCTTTGAATTTTTAATCTGGTGAAATTATAGGATAATGAATTGATGGAATTGATAATGTGTGAGCCGGAATGATACATCCGCGGCCACGTGGAGGTTGTATTTCAGAGGGAACAGATGGGGCTTCTCACAATATATGGTAAAAAAATTGTCACCTGGTTACGGATGTGTCATTTCGATTAACACAATATCAATTCAGTAATTTATTGTCCTGTAATTTCACAAAATTAAAAATTAACTGATAAAATTTGCAAAAGTCATTCACAAAATTGTAAATTGGATTATTCGGCAGAATGAATTTAAATTTTCCAATTGGTTTGGAGGGAGAGGGGTATGATTGAAAGGAAAAATGTGAGAAAGGGTAGTTTGGGTGACTCTGTGTGGGAATTTGAAGTGGTGTGTGACGGGTGAAGTTTTGGATGGATTAGGATGTTTGGAATTTGGATTTGAGATGAAAAAGAAATCATGGGAGGATGAACCTGGACAGCATGAATTCCTAAATATTTCATCTTTTATTGCTAAATTCTTAAATATATCAATTAATTTTTTCTTTTTTTTTTCCCTCTTTGAAAAAGCCCATCCTATAAGTTTGTTGTAGCAATCATATTTTATAAATTTAATGGCATGGTATTATTTATGTTGGACTTGTATTAATATTTTCGCTTAAGTAAAAGAGATTTTTTTTAAGATGGTAAAAGAGAATTAAGTATATGGAATATTTAGATCTAACTACCTTGCATTTTCCCAACAAAAAAAACTAATCTCATCCCACCAAAAAAATAAATAAATAAAAATACCTTGCATTTAGGCCGTATTACAATACAGTCCATCATTATCGATAAATTATATTTTAGTCTCTATAAATCTCGTTTGGTCTGAGGTCCCTTAACAGAATTTGTAAAAATACATTTATGCCAATGATAATTTTATGAGTGTTATATTTAATATATGACCAAAATTACAAATTCATCAATAAAGTTTACAAATATAAACAAAACGATCTCTACAAATTACAAATTTAACAACAAATCAGGTTTGAAATGATATTAGGGAACCCTAGAGACCACAAATGATTTTCAAAGTTAGGGACTAAAATTTAATTTTTTAATAATAATAAATTGTATTGTAATTATGGCTAAATTTATAAATTTTCGAAAGAATATTTAACCTCATTTAGAGATAAATGAGCCCACCAACGGTCCGACAAGCAAAAAGCCCAACAGGCAGTTAGACCCGTAAGAAGGAGGTCCAACTTGTGAATAGTGTAGCCCTACAATTTATGGCTGTTGCCGGATCGAATTCAAGAATTCTGAATCCGATATAAATTTTAAAAAGGGAAAATCGTTACATCCATCCTGCAGGTATTGGAAACTTGCAATCTATGGACATAATTTTATAAATTTGTGAATGTAAGACTTTTGGTTTTGAAATTATGAAATCTCCGGACAATTACAACCGGAATATTCTTTTATTCCACCGGCAAGCTGACGTGGATATCGGAGACTGTCGGAATTTCACACGTAAGCAATAAAATCACCCATGACAGATTTTATAAAATTACACACATGCATATTTTATAAAATTACACACATGAAAATTGATTAAAAAACATAAAAATCTATGGGCCAAGCTGGAAAATTGGCTGACATGTAATCCTACGTGTCAATAAAAAACTCACGTGAAACGCACATGATGTTTTCAGGCCGGCAACTGTCTAGTAATTTCATACTTTTTAAACTAAGGATCTGACATTTGCCAATTAGAAAAATTGTGTCCTTAGATTGCAAGTTCCCAATACTTGCAGGATGGATTTAACAATTTTTTCTTTTAAAAATCGAGATCATTTTGATCGCATTCCTACTTAAGGTAACAGCTAAAAAGAGTCTAAAGATGGTTAGATATTTTTATCCCTCCTGCACAGACTTTTTAAAAAAAAATTTAAATACACCCATACACGAAACAGATTCGAACTCAATATCTTACTCTAAAAAATAAATCCATTCACGCACAAGCTTGCCTCAATACAATTACTCCCATTTTTGAAATTGTAATTCTCTTAATCATTTTTATTTATCATTGATTAGTGTCGCATGAAAATCACTTATTATTTACAAGAGGGCAATATAATATTGTCATGATACAAACACTATTCATATAGTTTATGCTCACATGACTATCGAAGTGAAAGAGTAGAAGGATAATATTGTCATTAAGCATCTGAGGGCAATAGATAAAAATTATGAAATACTAAATTGTTTGAATTCAATTCAAGTATAGTACTTATAAAAAAATTATAACTATATATGCAATAATACTACATTATAGTTAGCTCAATCCTCTTTTCCCTTATCTCTTTCGTTTTATATATATTTCCTTTTATGTGCGGAGTTTATTAGTAATATGCACGAGTTCTGAAACAAGAAGAATAAAAAGGGATGGTTGTTGCTCAATATGCATCAAGCGTGCCAATTTGTTGTTTGCATATGACACAGATGATTAATAGATTTGTCGATGCTTAACATGCGATATGAGGAGGTCTTCGATCATGTGACATAAACGGGGTGGTGTCGAGGGATTTGACGGTCTTCAATCGACCTTGCATTATTGGCAAAACAGGCGTGGAGATTGATTCGCGATCCTTCTTCTTTACTTAGTCGAATTCTAAAGGCGCGATATGATCAATTCCGAACACAAACGTCTGAAATGCCTTGCGAGAACTAGAACCTTCGTTCAAGTGGTGTACCATTTTCTTGATCTGCATGAAAACTGATCAACACAGCTCAATAAACAATTAAAATGTCCAGAAAAACTCAAGTTTAGATCTAGCAGACCCTAATACGAACCTTCTCTCCATGGAGTTTCAACAAGCCCTAGAAACTAATGTTATGTATGGTTCATATGTAATTAAAAGAGGATTAAATTCTATCAATAAAAGTTGCAGGATTACAATTAACATAGCTTCTGCTGCCAAATTAAGAAAAAGCTTTATTTAATCAGAAATCGTTAATATCAAGAAAAGGGTGAAAATGATATATGTGAAAGAACTCTTGAATAATGACTACTGTCATGGAAGAGATAACCTCTGAGACTGCAAGCCTGCACATATCTGGGGATCTTGGAAACTTGGAAGTTCCAGAACTCAATGAAAACATGAAATCGAAAGGAAGCTAATTATTAAAGACATTAATTAACCCTAATCAAATTAACAGTGCAAGTAATCCCCAAAATTACAAGAAAAATAAAAGCAAAATCATCAAATTCAAAACGAGAAACCATAGAAGACTCATATATACCTCTTCCAAGTTCCAGCATGATGAGAAAACTAACCCTAAGAAATTCTTAGGAACAGAAGCTGAAAATTAGAGCTAGGGTTCATATATATACAGCTATACACTGAACAAGAATTAGGGTTTTTTCATGCGAAACCGCATAGGATGAAGCTACCACATGATCCGATCTTTCCTTCAACTACACCGGTTTTCTTCGTGCAAAACGGTATCGGGTGAAGCTACCACATGATCTGATCCTTCCTCAACTACAACGGAGGAAGGTTCAGATCATGCTGGCAGCTTTAACAGATACCATTGCACGGCAAAAGAGAGAAAGAAAAGAAAAGAAAAGAAATGAAAGCAACCCTAATTCATGACAAATCTCACTCGAGCATGAGAAAGCCTACATATACAGAGCTAGCAAACTAGGGTTGTTTCTTTATCTTTTTCTTTTCTGCAAAAGGTTTCTTGTGCCTTCAGAAGAGAGAGCGGCATATGGGGGTATAAATAGAGGTCCCAAGTAGGAGGGAAATAAAGGGGGAATATTATGGTTTTAGTGTGTGAAATTGTGAAGGAGAAAGAACATATATAACATATTGTAACAAGAACAAGAAGTGATGATAGTGGTCCCTATTATATTGTTGCAAATTGAATATTGTCACGCCACCACCTCCACCATGCAGAATTCAGACAGGTTTGTGAGAGTTTCTATATTTTGTAAGAGCATTTATTCACTTTAGGATTCGATGGTGGGGGACCCTTTAAATTTTTCTTACAAAAATATACATATGCAGTAGACTTTATACATGTGTATGTGGTAAAAATGCTAGCCTAGATCTGACTCGATTGAAATCAATCGATAATATAAATCGGTTACTTCTTTCTAAATTTTACAGTAAGTACGAGTAACAAATATAAAACATTTATTATGATCCTTATTATACATTGTTTTGGCCGAAACAAATTCAGAATAAAATTATATTGGTTTGGTCGAATTAGGTTCGAATTAGAATTATCTTATATGCAGAGATTTTTTTTTTCGATCTCTCAGAGTTTTCCCCCACCCAATTGAGTGAAGGACTAATCTCCCGGGATAGCTGAAGAGGCTTATTGCGGGGACCCCTCCCAACGTAGTTTTTTATATGCAGGGAGTTTTAACCATAGTACTGGTGAGTATTGATTATGTAGTAATTATATTAGTGACTAATTCAGATTGAACTAAGAAATTTTAATTGTATTTGTGAATAATTCAGATTGAACTAAGAAATGTTATTTGAAGCTCAAACTGTTAAATGAGTATACAAAGAGTAGTATTCTATTTTCTTCTTAATATGAAGGAGAGACAATTATTAGATTTCAAATCTATTATATTATTTACAAACTTTTTTATTTTATTTTATTTTTAAACACACATCAAGCGGCTAGAAGTATTTGAACTCGAATTTTTTTTTCGAGAACTAACCCTTTAACTACTTGAACCAACGTAACCCATGTTGAGGTTTCGTAATTGGAAAAATTACAAAAATGGTATACCATTTGCACCCATTCAGCAAGATTGATACACCAACTATTCCGGTGACAAATCTACCCCATATCTCCCAAAATCGCGCAAAATAATGCACTTTTTTGCCGGAAAACCTAATCATCGCCGGAAACCCAACACGTGGCACTATACTCGCTTATGTGACAATACATGTCATGCCACGTCAAAAACCACTTAACATGGAAAAATTGCAAAAATGGTATACCATCAGCACCCATTAAGCAGGATTGGTACACCAACTATTTTGGTGACAGATCTATCCCATATCTCCCAAAATCGCGCAAAAT
>JBBMKE010000011.1:6541405-6560441 GCA_037834125.1 Lippia alba | reverse complement strand
AATAAGTCAAAGAAAAAATTATAAGGAAAAAAACAGGAAAGGAAAAAAAACGGGTGTACCCTTTTAAATAGAGGAGTGTGTGTGACTCTGTCTGTGTGTGTCGGGGAGTGTTTCGTACCTTTTTGAAATAAAATAGGAGTCTGGTGTAGGGATTGGGGCCTACACCGAGCTCATGGAAGAATTTCCCTAGAATTAGAACATACACCGTTGACTACTATGGTTAATTCACTTATATATATCGCAAATTACGTCTAACTTCCATGCATTTACAATACTATCCATCTAGATTCGAAAATTCCATTTTAGTTCCTGTAAGTCTTATTTAGTTTGAAGTCCCTGGAATTTGTAAAAGTACACCGATACCCCAAACATTTTATATGAGTGTTACATTAAATATATGACCAACATTACAAAATTATCCCTATAAACTATGAATTAACAATACAGTCCCTAAAGTCACAAATCAATTAAAAAATTAAAGAGTATTTTTGGAATGACATAATAAAATTATAACAAACGTCAGAGACCATAAACGATTCTTAAAGATTAAGAATTAAAATGTAATTTTTCGACTTAAATGAATTTTGTTGAAATTAAATCTAAATACAAATTAGGGAATCGTAAATCTCCATATATATATATGATAATGCAATTATTTCACTCTTTCTCAAGGGTCTCTTTCATCGTTTCAGTTCCAATGGCACTTCCCTTTCGAAATTTCCATTTCTTGGAAACTTGCTCATAAATACGTCTCAAGATTTGGAACCAGCTGGAATATAATTGTAATTATTATCAGTCCAAGTTAATAATTTATACAATCAAGAAATTGACCTGTGATGATGGTGAATCTTGTTAGTATTTTTTTCTCTTTTTTTTTCCTGAAATTTAATTCATTTTGTTTCATTTGTTATTGTAGCATGGCTATAGGCTTGCAGATGAAATAGTAAAGAATAATTACAGTTGGAGGTCTTATACAACATGAATGATTACACACACACATTAACGCGAGCAACAGTCACATCTGATGACATTTTAATTGCAAACCGGAATTAAATTACTAGAATCTAAAAAGTGACATCAGAAGGGATGAAAACTTAAAGCATCGAAGTCGCGGTAATTTTGCAATTTGCCCAAACTACAAATATGTTCGAAACAGTTCAAAATATGATGCACAAATATTCTTAAAATTATCATTTTGTTAATATGGTATTGTACACATTATATGTGCACAGCATATGGTAAATCATAGAGAAAATTGATTTGTTGTGTCTGTATCACGTAACTGCGCGTCACATGGTTAAATCCAAACTTGGCCGATTGATGAATTAATTGATATAATTCTACAGCATATACACATACGATCCATTGTGATGTGCCTATAATTAATCTATAAATTTCCTTCTCTATATGGCAAATATAACTCAATATACATCCGTAACATCTCTATTAAGAGTAGATCGATGTATGTATAGCCTAGTGTAAGAGATATATAATAGTCCTCAACGATATACAATATCATTTTATGTTTGGTGCTTATGTTTATCTATAATGCACAAATATTTCTAAAAATATTTTGTTGTATCGTGTCGTGTTGTGCAAGCACTCCTCGTATTGAATACTCTCGGATAGAAAAATCAAGAAAAAATATATATCACTATACCTGTATTTGGTCGTTTCCGTACATCATAGATGTTTATACATGCCTAGAACCTTATAGACATTAAAGAATGATGAAGATGGATTTAAGGGGGGAAATTGGCTAATTAAGTTAACCGAAAGAGGTCGATTACCATGATTAAAGTGAAGGGCTTTTCAACAGATTGTTCGGCTTTCGGTAAATCAAGCTAAAGCATGTGTTAGTAGAACTCTCTAAAGATAATTAGAGCTACCATAAACTGTTCAAGCAATTTTGAATTAGATATTAGGAGACTTATCCAGAGAACACACAGTGGATATATACTCAAAGTGTGAAAAGAAGAACAAACCCAAACTACCCCTTTTGTTACCACTTGCAAAAGAGCCCTATTAATGGAATCAAATTGCCCGTTATGGATCCTTTAGTCCTTCTTTCAGCTGCAGACATGTGATTTGCATACTAAATTCTGCACCTGATTCAGTTTTCTCACAAGGTGACAAACAAGATCGTACGCGTGTGAGCGTGCATCTACAATGGCGGAGTCAGAATTTTCGTAGAAGAGAGAAAGATTGCGCTAAACATGTGTGTTTTAGTGCGATCGAGGACATGTTGCGTCTCGTGTGAGAGTGTGTTTTGACTCGAGACAAACACACACTCTTCACACGCCAAAACCCTATAACGGAAAACACAACAAGGATGGGAACTGGTAGACACAGTCGTCCCTTCAATTAACTTACACTAACATCATATTACACAAATTACTGCAAGAATTAAAAACCCTGCATCACCAAAAACCATAACGTCACATTCTTTAGCGACTCGATAACGTCGTCCGAGGTCAAAATTCTCGAATCATGTCCTAGCAAGACGTGAAGTCTAAACATATGGTGGTCCTTGGTTAACAGGCAGACACAAGAGAGGGTGGTCATGAATTAAGGAGATGTGGTAGACTGATAGTATACTTGAGTGGTCCTCTGCACAAATTTGCTGTCTCAATGCATAAATTAGACTGAAACCAGCATTTGCAGTTGTGTGCTTTTAAAGCAAAAAAAGAAAGATGACAGGAATAGGCAGAGTCCAGGAGAAAGAGAAACACATTAATATTTGCCTATTTTTCTTTCTTTTGCTAAAGTTTAAAGGAAAAGAAGGAGGAGGATACATCATGCAAGGGTGGTACCAGCTGCAGATTCTGCAGTAACCAATTAACTAATTTGGGCTCAGTCGGTTTTGGATTCTCAGAGTTCCCTCTACATTTGGATTTTCTGTCGATATTGTAACTCTATGGATTTATAGAAGGGGGTAGAATTGGAAACGTGGAATTAACCAACGATGATTGTATATATATAACTACTAATATACTTCGACGCACAGACACTTTTAAAAATCTCATTTTCCCGTACATGTAGTGTGGACACTTGACACGTGGTAAATTTTAAAGTAAAAATCGGGCTTGTCTCACACTTTCGTGTTTGTGTCCATGCATCATAGCGATATATCATTAGCTATAAATACACAAAAAAATGAGTTACTAAGGAGTATTAAATGTACAATGAAAGAAAGATGGCCTATTACCTTTTCTTTCTGTTGCTTGCTAGGGAGAATAGGTTTATGATTACAGCAATTTGGTGGTAAAAGTTAGAGTAATGATGTGACAGTGGCCAAATAATAAGGTAGGAGAAATTAGCCCAATTGCATAATAGGGTTTGGTTTCTAGGAATCAAATACTTTTATCAAAAGAGAGCATCTTTTTAGTCTATTTTAAAGTTATGGGACTGCCAAATGACAGTGAAGTATACTAAATATATACGTACATTCGAACGAGTACCTGTGAATCCAACGCATTGCAGTGTATCTACTTAAAGGATGCGGCCTGTAACAACTTATATTCAAAAATGGTTAACTTCTTAGTAATCTCTCTTCCAATAACAACTATGATGAATTCCATCAATTACAATGAGAATACAGATGATAAGTCATGCAGTTCAATCACTGCCAGTCTATTGGTATGTATCCTAATGAACATAAAATATGTAATGTAAACCTAAACACTTCGAAGTCATAATGAAAGTCGGGGTTTCTAAGCTATACAGGGGGGAAACAAGGAATACCTGAAATGATTTTATTCTTGATCAGAGCTTCTTGAACCTATAATGGACCTTGCATGATCAAGCAACATGTTGTACACATACTCCGCTGATGGTCGATCGGATGGATTCTTTTCTGTACAGTGATGGTACAGTTTGGCAAGAAATCGAAGGGTTTCAGATTCATCATCGAGATTGTCATCAGATCGAGCCAATTCCTCCATCTCCTCAGTCAATCTGGGTCGTTCTCCCATCTGCATACATTAAGTCCATATTCTATGTCCATGTCGTAAACTTTATTCAACAATGAATAATCAAATATGAAACGAGCAATGACACTCGGCCTATTTACACAAACTTCCCCTATGGTTTAGAAATTACAGAAACTTTCTGATTTACAAATTAAGATCACATTTATCGATAATTCTTTTGGCATGAACCAGATTATTTTATGACCCTGTTTTTCCCTTGACATACTGGTAAATATTTAACTTTGACTTTAAATTCATGACCGTAAGTGTAGCATAGTTGGGTTAAATCTCAAAGGAGGTGAGTGGAACTTTTTATAGTTTCTCAAACATGAATGGACGTTTGTCTAATTAGGACATATGCCGCTTAATTGTCCCAACACAAAGAGGCATATATATACCTGTAGATATTTGGGGATTTCTGATTCCGGCAATTCAGAAAAAGGGGCTCGTAAGGTCAACAATTCCAGAAGTAAGCAGCCAAATGACCAAATATCAACTTCCTGATTAAACATATAAAGAATAAACACGTTAGGCTTATGCATAATGTCATAATATTTTAATCCCATCACTAAACTAAATTAAATATTAGGTTCTGGCTGAGGAAGAACTTACCAACCCGTACAAGTTAGGCTTGTGCATAGCACAGACGACCTCAGGAGCCATCCATAGAGGAGTCCCAACACAAATATCAGGTGAAGGTATTCCAACATGAGCGATGCAGCAAGTATGTAAGTAAGAATAAAGAGGAACTGCCCTATCAAAATCACATATCTTCACGATAGGTGAGCCGTCTGGCCTCTCCTTCTCGAGATGAATCAAAACGTTCTCGCTTTTTATGTCACGATGAATAATGTGTCTAGAGTGTAGTTCAGTCAATGCAAAAGCCACATCTCTGGCAACGGATAGAGCCAAGTATGGAGCAACATGCTTGTCTCCAGAACTTGATAATTTCTCGATATAGCACTGTTGAATTCAGATTAAATTTTGAAAAGTTAAGAGACAATGAGCCACAACAAAAGATGGTTGAATGAGAAAAAGATTTACCTTCAATGAGCCTCCTTCAATGTACTCCATCAATATAGCAGATTGAATTGTATGGCCACCAGAATTTCCATCTGATGTTGTGGGCCAATTGGATGATATCTTATGACCGTAAAATTCAACAATGCAGGAATGCTTCAAGACACTCAACATCCTCACTTCGCCTAAAAAGACAAACTCAAAGTTCCTCACTTCATCAGCAGAAACCTCACTTACATTAATGGTTCGCACCTGCAAATAGGATAAGTTAACATACTGTATAACCCAATAAAGATTCCCACAAGCTTTTTCAAATATGAATTATGCACCTTTACAAACTTTGACTTTGCCATCTAAACTTTTTCCTTTCTTACAACTTCACAAATCCCCACCTCCGGCGGGAGTTTTACAGAATAATCCACCGGAAATTTTATAGAAGTCCCCATTTTACAAAAATGTTTGGATGGTAAATTGTTTCAAAAATAATTAATTAAACAATCCCAAACGAATAAGAGAAAGTGGCAAATGTGAAGTAAATGAGATAAAAGGATGTGGTCTGGCACCGGAGCAAACTGTAAAAATACCTTAACGGCAGCTTCCAATGGTCCAACACTACAGCGCATCAAAGATGTGGATGCCAGTTTCCCAATTTCGTCAGACACGGTCAGAGAAGGAAATGAAAAATTAGGGCCAGCGTCATGATCAGCCACGACAGGAACATCAACCCTGCTTAAGGGAATATACCTAGAAAGAATGACACAGGCATGAAAATCTTAGAAATTGTAGGTGTCTTGTTAACAATTTCCATTCTTGTAGATATTCTGTTGTTATATATATCCAGTGCTAAGACCATATGATTTCTTAACTGGATGTTGAAATGTTCAAATATGTGATGATGCACTGAGGTTCACAAAGGATGGGCAAAAGTTGCAAGTTGGCTTCAAAAAGGATATAATTATTCAAAGATCTTAACAAGTTCTGGAAACAGAACTCCACTTCACTGGTGTACAATCAAAAGAACACAATCTCACTTATCATACAACAGAATAAGTATTACAATATATTTCCTCCAACCCAAAAATCTAAAACAAAGGTATCACCAAGGAACAAAGTGCATATAGAACATTACGACTAATTAGGATATCTAATGGACTATCATGGTAATATAATAATGATCCAGATTGCGAACCTGCAAAAATATTCAGGGTCTCTTTCTTCCCTTATGTCATGGGGACGGCATGCATCAACTATCATACGGACCAGTGACTCACCCCTCTTCAGAACAATTACATTCCAGACATGCGGCAAAAAGTCCAAGTAACCCCTGACAAGCTCGCAAGGGATTCGAGGCTCCATTCTATCACATAAATACTAAAGCAGATCAAGAGGATAACTTTTCAGTTCACAGAAATTTATCCGGTCATAACTGCAACAAAAACATCACTAACAAAAAGTGTACCTTCATAAGCAATGCCCTATGCCTGCAAATACCAAACTGCAAACTCCCAATAGGAACTACAACAGAATTCCGTCTTTCTTTCATGTTATCAAGAGACTTCTGACATATGTCGATGAAAATGACATCTTCTACTGGTTCCGTACCCTGCTTAGTGGCTTTACTAGAATCACCAATTATCCCAGTTGCACAAGTACAAACAAATGGATTCCTGTCATTTGAACCCGAAACAGCTCTCCGAGACCTCCAAGTATCAGAACTTTTATCACTTCCTCCAAAATGATCTGATACAAAAAGTGCTAGCAGCGTTGCAATCTTCAATTTATCTAGGGAATAGCTTATCTGTTGAAACTGATACAGCATTGCTCGAGCACGTAGCAGAATGGCATCTAACTCTTCGTCCTTGTTCCTAACAGAAAAACTTAAAGTTGAATAATACAATAATCATAGCTAAATAACCTAATTGCTATATGTTTTACCAGCCATCAGTTAATTATTTTCACCATGTGATCTGCAGGCTGACACTGCTATTCTATTCAAAAATGCATGTTTCTAAAAGTAAGAATAAGCAAGCATAGCAACGGGCTTACTGATCCAGAACAATCACTTCACGCAAGTCACCATGTGGAATTTTCTCATAACTGCTCAGTGGCAAAAAGGGACGATCTCGTCCACCATCATAGAATCCATCAGGCAAATAATCTGCAACCCCACAAAACGACATTTCACTATATTGTTGAGACAAGTGAGATGGATCATTAGTTGGTCGGTGGCATTTGGTGGGCTTGGGATAATCAAGATCCTTCTCTGACTGCCTTTTCGACTTTGTTATGCAAGTAGATGTTTGAGATGGCAAGCCTTCATCTAATACCTCAACAGCATCCGAAAAAGAGTCCATAATTGCATTGGACCCTGAACCCTCCGTCTCAAAATCCTTGTGCATCACATCAGAGTCGATTGTTGAACATGAACATCCTTTCGCAGACTCTTTCCTTGTGGTGAGATTCTCATTTCCATGTACTTCACCAGCAGGAAATAAGTCTTCATTGTTATCTATATGGGCAACCATTTGGCAATTCTGGCATTTTTCTGAAGAGATTGGCACTTTAGCATCAACTTTCAATTTTTTGTTCAATCGCTTTTGTTGGGCTTTTTTCCTCAAATTATACTGATGTTCCCAGCCTTCAGCTTGTCTTGCAGCTAATCGCCGACCATTAGATGATAAGCCACTTAAATGAGACGATGGCACAACCGAAGTTCCTGCAACAATGACACTCTAAAGACCAGGGAAATAATAGAACCACACAGCACACCAACACCCAGAAACAGGAAGAAAGGGCAATACATACACCCGCGAGCAGATATTGCTGAGGTGAGTGTGGCTGTGGGTGGATGGGGGCAGAGAAAAAGAGAGAGTATCGCCTCTTCATAACAAGGACTACCGTGAATTTCCTGGATGACACCTTCATATACATCCATCTTAGCAGATTCGTCGTTTGATAATTCCTTGACATTCCCCTCCAAATTGCAGCATATCCATGAAGGTACGCGACATCCAATTAGTTGATTGTTCTTATTAAACATCAAGAAAAAAAAAATTAATGATTTCATTTCAGGTTTAAAGGTTTAAAAAAAACTACAATCATTGTCATCATCATAATCGTAATGATTATTATTATAATAAATAATTAAATCTAAAGAGTTGTCTGCATAGGAATGGTGGTGCCATAAGATAGCACCAAAAGATGCTCGAATGACGGATCAGCTGTACACACCTGAAGATTTAGAATTCGAAGGTCATGCATCGATTCAAGTTCTAAGCATTCCAAGGATGTCAGCTGATTGTTTGAGAGGTCCAAGTTCTCCAATCTTTGAAGACAAGAGAGCCGTAAAGGTAGATCAATCAATTTATTATTACCAGCTTTAAGTGATACCAATTGGTTCAATGAAGTGATTTCATCAGGTAACTTCGTTATCTTATTAAAGGAAAGATCCAAGTACTCCAGACTATGAAGACATCCAATTTCAGGAGGAAGGTATCTGCAAGAAAATAACACAAGCATGATTATAACTTCCTCCAACTCCTCATAAATTAGGAACTGCACAAAGATCCGAACTACAAAGATATGACAATCCGAACATTGCATCGAGAGGTGATTATCAAATAATAGATACATCCAGAAAACCGAATGCTAAGGGAGGAATTAAGGAAACAAAAGCTCAATTTTCCCAGAATTGACTACCCTTGACCTGGTCAAAAGCATCCAGTCTCATTCCACACAGTTGAAAGACATAGTGAACTTTACAATTTTTTTTGTATCTACTTTTTCCTGGGGAAACGAATTCCATGCCTATTTCAAACATAAACCGGGGTGCTGCACATGACTGTCATTACTTTAACCCATTCACATAGAAATAAAACAGGTTAACTTTCAATCTTGTTGAACTCGAATAAACCTAAGACATAACACCTTCCAAATTTTCCAAAGAAGTAAACAAAAATTAATCACTTCATCCTACAACACAACTTTGGGCCGGCCTCGAATCAGTTTTATTTAACATAGAAATATGAATTACCATAGTGAACTTATGATACCAAACACACACCTCGAATACAGAAGAATCAAACACAACACTTAATCATAAAACATCTTTGTCAACACATTGCTTTAAGGCCATCATACGGACCAATTGATTACCTTATCGAAAAATGACAAACCGAGAGCCTTTTCAAATTCTTAAGCCCAGCAATGTCACTGAAAATCTTGAAACCTGAGGGTCTTGGAGGCACCCTACTAAGCTCCAGTTCTTTCAAGTTCCTCAATCTACTCAACTCCAACCCATTCACTCCTGGTGCCCCAACTTTCAGCTGCAAGCATTCCATCTCAACCAAATTTCCGAATTCCGCGGGAAACAAATTCAACTCATTCGAGAAAAACTTCAGAGTCTTCAAACTCTCAAGACTTCCCACAGCCCTGGGAATCAAATTCAACTCATTCTTGTACACATACACCTCCTCCGCCAAGCATATTTCGCCATCAAATAGAGGAAAATCCAATGTTCTCCCGGAAACATCCAACACTGAATCCAATTTCAAATCTTTTTCGCCGCATTTCTCTTCCAACGCCTCCAATTCCAGGAGGGTTTCGGGATTATCTTGCTTCTTGAAGTCTGGAGTTGCAATCTCCTCTAATTCCTTCACCAACATCGTTTCTTTCCTTCAAACTGAATGTTACAAATGGATAAAAGTTCAAATACACAAAGATTTCTGAAGTAACAACTCCTAAAATTGAAGATTTGAAATGGTATTTCAACTGTGTGTACGTGTGGAGGAGGGAGAAGAGGAACCCTGTCAGTCTAAATTACAGAGAATTGAGGGAGAAGAGTATTTATAGGTATCGCTTGTTTTGTAATTTCGGGATATTGTTGGGGTTTGTTGGTAATTTCGAAAGTTTTTAGTTTCTTTGCTTAATCAATTTCATTTCAATGAGATTTTAATTTAATAATTACCCTTTCTAGCAAAATAAGGCTTAAATGTTGAGAAAGACAATAAAGAAAACAATTATTTTAAATGATACAATATAGCTTCCCCCCTTTGTAGCACAATTTTTCTAATACTTATAGTAATAAATAGTATTAACTAGACATTCTAATCAGCTAAAAATACCATTTTTCAATTAATATGACGAACGCTCGTAAAATAAAAATTAAATTCAAAAGTCAGTTGAGTTGGTCATATATTCACTCAATACACATAATTGTTATCAGCTCATGCCATACGGTGATGGGTTAAATCTCACAATGAGCCGAACCCTCGTATTTAGTTGCCATATTTGAATTTGGAACCATGAACAGCCAGTCGGTGATAAACCGAAGAAGGTGAGAATGACGTCTAGTCATCATGCCCCTTATGCCACAGGTGATACACGTGACTGGGACAAAGGATGACGATCCCGCAAGGGTGAGCTACGGACTCGGTAAAAGAAAACAATAATACATTAGATCTAATTATTCCTTACATGAAACACAAGATTTAAAGCACCACCACCAATATCATGAATGGAGAACTATACAACAGAGTCATGCCAAGATATAATTCATACATTACAATTTACTACTTAAAAACGCAAGTGTTATTATTTTGTGCATATATGTTTGGAGGCTCAAGGTCCATAATAAGGTTTCTTCTAGTTCTTACAAATACATAACATCAATAAGGGAAGTGATCAACATTCCACCATCGAATGTCGGTAAGGCAGGCTAATATGATATGAAAAGCCTTCACATAAGTTATATGGATTGAGTTAATTTCAGTAGTTTTGGGACCAGTTTGCATCACTTCCAACTCTATGCATTCCAGTGCTCCCTTTCTTTGAATCGGCATCCACCTTGAAGGTTAAACCACACATTTCTCCTTTGCTGTCCACTCTCGGCACCGCCTTCAGTTCGTTAACGGGGTGCTCGTAACTCCTCAAACCTCCAGAAGATGTAAAGAAACACCCTGAAAATGGCGAAGAAGATTCATGAGTTCAATCAAGTCTAGAAAATAAGCTCCGTTTTGAGATTATTTAGGGATTTGATCTGTAGCTGTGATTACTTCATTTTTGTTGATCATAATCGTGATCTAAAAGCTTTTCGCGATGTATAACCGAACGGTAGCTCTTCCATATTCATGGAGCCAAAGTTGGTGATGTTGCTCCTCATTATACACTATTTGCATAAAATTCGTGAAGTTGATAATGTTGTTCCTTTCAGTTTTCAGTAAAATTTTCAGTTTTCTCCCGTGTTGGTAAATTCTAGCACCAACCCTGTTCATATTTATGGATGACAATTATACTAAAATGCGAAGGTTCCGATTTTACTGCACAAGAAGATCTATACGGGTATACTGATCAGAACAAACCAGAAAACAATAATGCCATCTAATACCATCAACATCAACACCATGTATAAAATACACAAGAAAACAAATAACACAATGTTTAAACAAATGAAGAACATACCTTTGGGAAAAGGAGCAGATGATTTCCCACAACAATGCTTAACAACTTCTCCATCACTAGAAAGAACCAAGTGGCCTTCGGCATCTGTTCCCCAGAAGAAGGGCACACTCCCATCAACATCCTGTATCACACAAAAAAATTCATAAGAAATTCAAGAAAGAACACAATACGAATGCTCCCAACAATATTATGAAGCAAAAGAAACACTTACAGAGGCAACAAATGTGGCTTTTGAAGAGGCATCAAACAGAACAAAGGCAAACTTCCCTTGAATATCTCTGACAACTTGATCAGCAGGATAAGGACCTCTATCCCTCAATGTCCTGTAAGCTTCAATCACAATGATCACCTCGTTCGCCGTCTTGGTTAATCCGTATTGCTGTTTCAGATGCGCAACGTTTTCGATATGCCCTTCGAACAAGCAGAATATGTCATCCACTACTGCAAACAGCCTGAAAACACAGACCATAAGGTAATTTGTCATAAACTCCATAGTTAGTATCAAAAACTCCCTCAGAAATATAAAATGAAAGAAAATACGATAGCGTCATAGACCAACCAAAAGGGAGAGCTCATCCCAAAAGTCTAGCCTAAAAGGAAAGAGAGAGAAACCATTTGACCTATAAACCCCAACAATTGCTTACGCAACCGATGTGGGACAAATCCCGTACCTCGCAATTGCTCCAGAATCATGACAGATAACACACAATTGATTACACTAAAATGAAAACCCCCTCTCTCACACACCTTTACACCTAAATCCTTCACACACTTTCAAGAATCATTGTAAGATCCAAGACTGCCCATTAAAAATTCACTTTCACATCAACAAATGCACACAATCACATAAACAAGAGCATAAAACAAACCCAAAATCGAGAAAATCAGATCAAGAAAACCAAAACCCACAACAGTACCCCATGTAAAAAAGCGATCTTGAGGAGAAAAAAGAGGTAACCATACCTTGGAAGAATAGGGTTCTGTTTATGGGAAGAATAGGCCATGAATCCAGAGGATGCGAGGTTGATGATGACGGAGGCAGGGTGTTGGGACGAGAAATGGGTCGCCAAGAATCCATCTTTGAGCGCTGAAACTGATTCAGATGATGAACTCTGCGTAAGCGCATCCGGGGTTTTCGCCACCGATTTGTCGAGTACAGCCAACATTTTTCCCTTTTTTCGTTTATACTGTGAAAGAAATCAAACGAGCGTTGGTGTGATGATTTGCAGAGAGGGGATTTCTTGATTTTGATTTTCTGGTGAAGAAGATGCATGAGAGAGAAATGTTATTATTGGATTTTGGCTTAAATAAACAGTGAAAGGAATTGTGTAGGTGTGGATAAGAGAGATGACGAAAATACCCTTTATGTGGAAATTGTGTAATTCATTTTTTATTTAGGAAATATTATTTTTGTGTAATTTAATTTGTTATTTTCAGTATTTTCTTTTAACAATAAACTATATTATGAATTACGCATACAAATCATTGAGTATAAATATCGAAATGTGAAAATTTTACTCGAGCCAAGCTGTATTTTCTATTAAAAAAAGCTTAACTTCTATATAAAAGACGAAAAAAGCAGCATAAAAAAAATTAAAAGTGCTGATGAATTTAAGAAAAAACTCAATTTTTATCTTCAAATTAATTTAAATCTCTGTTTCCATCTCCTGATATATGCGTCGCCGTCTGCTCTCAAATTTACCTTGTTACTATGCTTGTAGATTTGCTTTATTAAATCCTTAACTATTTTGGGTCAGAATATATCGATTTACTTTGTGTCTTCTCCAAAAATTAATTTATTTTTAGATATTGAAAAATGAATTTTCGGGGTAAACAAAGAAGAAATATACTCTTGCAAATTTGTCTTTTGAGAAAGGGGCAATTGAATCAACTCCAAAGTAACAAAAGGGTATTATAGTAATTTCAACGTAGAACATGTGGGCCAATCTCAAAAAAGGTCGGTGCTTATCCAATAGAAGTAGTTGACGTGGCAGACAGAAGTCAGAATATTAAATACATGATTCGATTAAATTAAGACAAAATACGAGATTTGAGACGATTGGAGCGTTCGAACAAGTTTTTGTATATTACAAATGCATCCAAGAATTTTCGAGATATTAAGATTCGCACCCCAAAAAACAAAAGTGTCTCTTTCGATTGGTGAGTTATGGAATCCCAGGCCCACCAAAGATGCCAAAATTATATTTTGAATTTTTTTATAGGCCCACCTTCTATTTTGCCACAGGCCCACCTACTCCACTTTTTTTTTTTTTTGGGAGCACCTACTCCCGTTTTACTCCCATGGTAAATTGATTTACTTTATTTATTTTTTAATCAATTTTGTCTGATGATGCCCGATGAAACTCATACACGGACCTATCTATTGACCCGATAAGACTCAAACTTTCAATGAAACTCAAATTTATGTTAACCTATTTATTCACTTTTAATAAAATTTGGATTTATGACCTATGTCTTATCTCATATTGATAGTTAAAATTATACCGATACAACTGATATGAATGAATGAAATGACTGATGAAATATTTAACATGTATGCTAAAACAATCGAACTCTATATCTTATCGAGACATTCTTTTTGGTGAAAATTTTTATATTTTTTTGGTAAAACCTATCGATACGTTTAACGTGCATCAGTAAAATGAGAGATAAAACACTTGACATGCATAGATAAAACAGCCGATGAAATACGTAATTGAAATGGAAAATTGGATATCTAGGACCCAAAACAAATACAAAAAGGCCTTAATAAAAATTACATAATTAATCTTTTTCCATTTTCCAATTTCAAGCTAATTATGCCAAAATCAAATCTTGCAATATTTATGGAATTTTCTGGAATCTTAGAAAATTAATATTCTTTTCATCAAAATCCATAATTCCCAAAATCCCACAAAAACATTGTAAAACTTAAATACAATAAACCACATTTACCATGAAGATGTCTTGCAGCGTGATTCAAAAGAACGCGAACTGTCATTTGTCAAACAAGTTAAGTTAAAACGTTTTGTTGTTACAAAAGCCCTGTATAGTTCTTCCTAATTCTACTGCCAAAAACTGGGAACCCTTAAGGAGAGAAGAGGTAGCCGGCATGTACGGTTGAGGCATTTCATCATACACGACTGTATGCAAACGACTTGCTGAACAAACGACGAATGTACACAACCTGAAGCCCACTCACAAGAGCCAACAACATGTATTCTCCAACTGTGTACAATATAACGCGCTTTCTTGTGCTCTCATTTGCTGCAACAACATGTATAGTAGTTATATAATCAATGCCACCAAGTTTAGGACTAGATTATTAACAAGTTTAAGCACTGCCATCTCTAGTACAAGGATTACGATAAGGAAAAGAAAAGAAAAGAAAATGATACGGAGAGCTATTTTTAGTTTGAGAATAGTAGGTAAGGGGAAATTAGAGAGAAATTGATATATAAGCGAGAATCGGTTTTGCGTACGAATTTGAAATATTCAGTATTTCTGCCACAAGCACCTTCATATTTCCAAAATCATATATCTATAACAATCAACATCCACAATTTCTCCTCTAAAGATAAACTTTCCCTGTCATTTTCCTCAGAAATACAAAGAAAGGAAAGAGGGTCTTACTAAGGCGATGACGAGTATCGCGTGCTTTCAGGTACTTCTGCTCTAGGGTAACAGATTCCAGTGCCTCCTTCAGTTTAGCAATTTTGACGTTAACAGGGTCCAAATGTTCTGCAAACACATAATTACGAAAAATTGAAAAAAATAAGACACCCTTGTTAAAACTAGGAACTCTGCCAAAACAACAAGTTTGAGGAAGTAAAAGAGAATATAAGACACACCATCCTTAGCTAGGTCTTGCTCGCCAGGAATATGACCGACATGAATGTTGAAAGAGACCGTTTCTGGTACGGACTGAGGATTGTGGAAACAAAATTTGTACATTCCATCTGTAGGGGCCTTAAACTCAAATTTATCCCCAGACGATCCCTTCAAAGAATGCACAGTATTGCCGCTAGGAGATGTCACCTAAATAAAAAGAAGGAATAAATGTGAATCTTT
This sequence comes from Lippia alba, assembly GCA_037834125.1. Lineage (NCBI taxonomy): Eukaryota > Viridiplantae > Streptophyta > Magnoliopsida > Lamiales > Verbenaceae > Lippia > Lippia alba. Next base: position 6,544,920 of record JBBMKE010000011.1, on the reverse strand, counting down.
AATCAATAACATCAAAGTAATATAAGCTACTATCTAAAGTTTGGGATCACTAATCATTTATCACCATCAACATTGGACGGCAAAAAACACGCATTTTCTGCAGACGTGCCTAAACGAGCAAACACAAACTGATATCCACAAAAACGTTATTCCAGTGAACTGAAGCTACAGAATCAAGTGATACTGTAACATGAGATTTCACCTTCAATTCCAAAAGACTTAGCATACTCCTGGCAGCAAGAACGTGCTTTTCCAGAAACTAAGAAAAGCAATATCCGCCATAGAATGGATACTTATGAAACTACAATAATCACTGCAATTCTCAGCACTAAACAAAAAATTAAGACTTGATAAACCATCATTTCATTGCGCTGACAGTCCAAGTACATCAAGCAGCAGGAGTAACACACATCTTTCACTTTTGTTCATCTTATTGCATTCTTGCATTGAGAAGTTAGCTTGAGGAAAGGCATTCTCTTTCTCTTTCCTTATTTTAGGAGAGAAACAGAGAAGCAGATCAGGTACAGAAGAATCTGAAAACCCAATTCTTCACAGAATTCAAACAATGCAGCACAATTACACTGAACTCAACTCAACCCTTGCACCAATTTCACCAGAATCTCAGAAAATCAACGCCAGAACAATAACAGAAGCACCAGAAACCCCAAATAATAATTAAAAAAACAATTAAACCCTAAAAAAAACATTCCTTACTGAATTCCAATTCCAATTCCAATTTCCAAATAACCAAAATCCGCACATACATATACACATAAAACGAAATTAGAATACCGTGAGGTCAATTCCGGGGTGGTCGTTGTTCCAGAAGATATCGTGATCGACAACGACGAAGTTCCCGGAAACGGTGTCGTCCTTGTAAAAGACGTATTCGTAGACACACTCAAGGTTGTTCACCGTCACCGATAGCGGCGATACGCGGCTCATCGTGGACAATAACAGGAGGCTGAAAAGGGCGGAGCATACTCCAACGCCGCCGCACCGGAAAATTGATCGCCTCGTCTCCATAATTTTCCCGATGAAGCTTTATCAATGGAAGAAAGTTGTGTTCTTTACTGGTCTCTGGTTTTCTTCACCTTCGTGAGCAGTCAAGTAGATTGACTATTTTTTCATGGGCTTCGTGGCCGTGATTACGTGGTAAGATATTATTGGTTGGGATGCCGCAGCATATGGATGATGTGGCAAGTTTGTCTTTTTATTTTGGGAAAAATCCAAATTTGGTCATGTAAGTTTGTCGATTTGTCAATTTAGTCATGTTCGTTTCAAATTTTACAATTAAGTCTTATAAGTTTACAATTTTGGCAATTTTGGTTCTGCCCGTTTCGAAATTTGTAATTTATTCTTGTAAGTTCTAAAAATTTACAATTTATGTTTGAGTTCAGACGGTGCAGGTCATGTCTGAATTCAGATCGAATTCGATTCTTTTTTAGTTTGAGCTGCTCCTACGCATGCAAGCAAGAAGATCTTCACTTGTCTTGAACTGGAACACCTATGTAGAAATCTTTTTGAGATTGTGATCGTCCATCTCCGTTTTGCCGGTCGATAAGATCTCTTAGATTGACGAGCTAGCTAAGTTGGTTTGATTATTCTTTTATATTGAAAAGAAGTTAGTTGTCTGACCGATCGCCTTCTTATAGGCTCCGCTTGATAACACGACATTTTCGTTCAAATATAATTATATTTTTTCTTTAAAATTTCTTTTATTAGATACACCACATATACGTTAATTTTTTTTATATAAATCGAATATTTTGGTCATGTCATCCCATAAAGTCAACAAAGAAATAAGTCACGTGGTCAATTCCGATAACTAATAAATTTTTCCTGCAAAAATCAGACCTAAATTACAAAATTTTAGAATTTACATCGGTTAATTATAAATTTCAAAATAAAATCGCCAAAATCGCAACTTATGGGATTTAAAGTGATTTGTAATTGTTTACTTTTCTTTTTTTTTTCGAATGGGTTTACTGTTTACCTTTCATTCAATAATTCACTTTCTCTTGTTCATTTTGAGTTAGGTTTTCAACTAATACCTTCACACTTACTTTAGGTAGAAATTTAAATAAATAATAACTAATATATCTACCTTTGTTATGTATTAATTTATGTGGCAAAATAAAATTTAATGATATTATCACACGTATAACTAGCCTATTAGTTTCAATAATTTTAAATTTTAATAAATTGTTGCTTAAATCCAATCTATCTTCGAGTTTGAGTTCACCCATCCGTGGAAAAGGTCGTTTTCGATCTTTGCCTTATTCAAATACAAAAATAAACAGAAGGGTTGTTGTTTCGTAGTAGTTTTTTTTAGTACTCGAACTAAAAAATAAATTGGTCGTATTTGAATATGGAAAAAAACCCTTGTGGGAAACCAAAAAATAATAAAGAAAGATTGTTGGTGGCAAAGAATATTGTAGGACATGCAACATCATTAGATATATAGAAAATGATCAATGATTGCATACCAACATGTCTTACTTCATACAACCCAATACACCACCAATTCCCACTAACCTACAATGCATTTATATATATATATATATAGACAAACACACACACACAAACACAAACATATATACAGACACACACACTCAAGTTGGTTTTAGCAGGATAAGGGGCAAAGTGCAGAAACTTTGAGAGATGGAAGTGCCAAGAGTGAAATTGGGTTCCCAAGGTTTGGAGGTAAGAGCAAAGATACACAATTTTCAACTTCATGCTTTTCTTTTAATAGTTTAGCAGTAAACATCTGTACTCGAGTACTGGTAAGTTATGGGATCGAGTCTTGTTGAAGCGTGTGCACGTGTGTTAAAAAAATAAAATAAATTTTCAACTTCATGTTTTGCTTTATCATAATTTCCAAGAATTTGATTTAACACTAACGTTTTATGAAATTTATCTGTTTTATTGTAAGCTTCTGGTGTGTGAAACTCATCAGTATAACTAGTTTTACAGGCAGATCGTTCAAGATTTGTGTTCAAGGAAATTGTGTGTTGCTGATATTCATATAACTAGGACGTTTTTGTAATTTCTGAAACCTCAGGGGAAGTTTGTGTAATTAGGCCAAACCCCTTTCTTGTTTCCTTCAGGTTTCTAGACTGGGTTTTGGCTGTGGAGGCCTTTCAGGCATACTGAATGCTCCTCTGTCTCATGAGGATGGAGCTGCAATTCTCGCAGAAGCTTTTAATAAAGGCATCACGTTCTTCGACACTGCTGATCTATATGGAGAGAGAGGCGATAATGAGATCATGATTGGAAAAGTAACCCTTTTTGCTTGATTTTATTGATCTTATATGCTTACGTGTATTCATTGTAACCATATATATGTTCGTTATTAAGGAGAAATTCTTGACTTTTTTTAAACATCGATTGCTAACGTTCTTGTTGTTCCTTCAGGCTTTAAAGAACCTGCCTCGCGAGAAGGTGCAATTAGCAAGTAAATTTGGCATTTCTTTGACTGATATGACCAAGGCTGAGGTCAGGGGAGATCCTGA
>JBBMKE010000011.1:6482600-6502973 GCA_037834125.1 Lippia alba | reverse complement strand
CTGACTCCATCCCGACTCTGATGCAGCTGATGCAGTCTTGATTTCTGCTGGTTTAGCACTGGTAGTGGCCTTCACTCTCACTCTCTTCACATTCTTTGCTTCTCTCCGAGGAATGGACTTCAGCTTTCTCTTCCCTTTCTTGCTCTGTGGCACCATTTTGTTGCTATGTTTTGCTCTTATACGGGTACGTCCTACATTTACACAGACTGCATCGTCGAGGACCAAAAAAAGTCAAGAATTACTTTCAAGACACTAATCCTATATATACTCTCTGGTTGCAATTCTGTCCTTGTACTGATAAATTCTCGTTGTAACAGGTGTTCGTTAAGGGATCACTAATCACGCAAATATTTAGCGTAATAGCAGCGTTGATATTCTCGGGTTTCATCATATACGACACGGATGATGTGATAAAGCGATACGAATACGACGAGTACATTATGGCAGCAAGCAGCCTTTTCCTTGATATAATCAATCTGTTTCTCAGCATGCTCGGGATGGGTGGTAGTGGTGGTCATTGATAACACATGTTTTCAAGAAGCGTTGATAAAAAAGCGTAGGTTTATTGGATGGAGCAATAGTTTAGGGACTAACTTACAATTACAGATAAGGAAGGGGTGTTTGTGTAATTTAACCATACTTCAAGGGGGTTTCTTTATATAGCTTCTGTTCAGAGGATAGGGTTCTTGGATCATGGATGGAGCAATATAGTTTAGGTATTAATGTGCAATTACAAATAAAAAATGGGTGTTTTTGTAATTTGATCATACCTCTAGTGCGTGTAATAATATCCCTCATTTCTTTCTTTTTTTTTTCCCAATTTGTGGGATGTTGTTTCTATTTTCAAATTTTTTTTATTTTTATATCCTATTATGGAGTTCGAGGTGGATCGAACCACTGAAGCAAAATCTGATTATCGCAATAAAGAAATAAAATCAAGAAAAAAGGGGCATAGGCACTAAATACAAACACATCTATTATTATACAAAGCTTACAATAATTACAAATCAAGCACCCTAATCATAACCCTTAATCTATTTTATGACCCCCCCTAAACATCACTCAAAAGTGAGCAAAAGCCATAGATAGTTCCACATCGAAACAATCTTTCTTTTTCAAATAATTCTTTACTCATAGTGGGGATCCTCACATTCTTTTTGACTAGCTCTAGTCCAAGACACCCCTTTTCTTTACCCCACATGAGAAGAACAAAGACTTGGATCCACATGGTTTATCTAACCTTCATTCCACTTTACTCTTACCATTTCAAAATCAACACAAACAATCCCAAACACTACATCCTCAAAAGTAAAGATAGACCCCATTTGGAATAACTTAAAGAAAACTTTAGCCCCCTTTTTTACATTAGAATATTGAGGAAAAAAGAAACAAATCCCACTAAATTTCACAAGATATGGAAATTTCTTGACCTAAATCGAGTTCGAACCGGACCCAACCAGCAATATGATAACGGTTATCTCACTTACCATGTAATGAACTGGTTGTCGATCACGTGGCAGGTGTAACACAGTTTATCGCTGAGTTGGTTTTGCTTTGGCCGGACTCGATCTGGGCTAGAATTTTCCATAATATATATAGTTAGTACTCCCGATCCTCGAAGAGAAGTTAGACTTTGTGTCGATTGTTCTTTTCTGCAGCAATAGCTAGTAATCTTGAAACTCCTTGGGTCCATATATCATATTCCCTTTGATTCCTGCACTCAAATTCAACCACCCCTCGTGCCACGGTTTTCAGCGCGAAATATCTCCGGTTCTCACCCCCTTCAAGCAAGTGGCGGCCCGGCCACGCCGGAATATCCTTCAACACCTCCAAAACGACATCTGCAAGAAAATAATAATAAACAAATTAATGAGATCAGAAAAGTGAAAGGTGGAAACTTTCTTTATCTTTTGCACACTACTTTCTCAAATCCCCAAAAATAGTAGTAGTCCCACAATTCTTTAATTGTGTTCTTATCATAAGAGAAAAGACAAAAGCAAAAATTTGAAAAAGAAAAAGAAGAAAAAGACTTACTCTTTTTCTTTTTCGTGACGGTCCCAGCGGCATGTCTGCTCTTCATCTTCAGCATCACCTGAGAACAAATGTGAAACAAAATCTGTTTTAGGTCACAACATAAAGTGAAAAGAGAAATAAAAGCAGATTGAGATTATGTATGCTTAGAGAGCTTTAGCTTTTCTTTTCAAATTCCTGTTAAATGAAGTTACTTTATGGCATCTTAGGTAAGTTGAAAGTGTGTGATTGTTCAATCATGGAGAAGAAAAGATTACCTGACCCATTTTGTTGATGTATACAGAGACTATTTTCCAATGAAGATCACCTGCATTTGTACATGTACAATTATTCAAGTTGAATAAATACAACAATTTATAACGGATAACTATAACTCGAGTATAAATTACCTGTGCGAGTTCTCTTTAGGAGTTCGCATCCTCTAGCAAGCAACTCTCTACTGCAAATCCCAAGGAAATTTTCTTCCGGAATGAGTTCGCCGCTAAAACTACCATTTGAGCTTCCGTTACTCCCACCATTGCCACCATTAGTGGCAACTCCCATCACTTTCTCCACTGGAATCACACTCGCGATGTTCCAAACTTCCTTTAACGCCCTTGCCTTCAACGTGGCCGCACCCCGCAAAGCTACACAACAGTACTCGATTAACATTTGATTAACGAAAACATCATTAGTTACTAACAACAAGACATACCCTAAGGTTTGGCTTATTTCCACAAACTTCCCTTAAGGTTTGAGAAATTAAAAAAACCTTCCCTTCCAAAAAATTAATTTTACATACACACCTGTAGCAGCAGCTGCGGTCAAGGTCATAATGTCCCCAGCTGACCGGACGTTGACAGCCGAGCTAACAACGTAAGCCAAGTGATCTCTTTCAGCCCCCATAGCTTCGGCCGCCTCCACGCACTGTGCAGCCACCAAAGTTGCAGCGGAAGCCACAGCCATGTCGGTTTTGGCCATCTGCTCGTCTTTTCCGGCACCGGACGAGGCGGCAGTAGCTGCAGCAATTGCAGCAACAGCAGCTGCTACACCAGCAACAGATACAGCTGCATGAAGCTGCGCGTTGTGGGCCCGCACCTCCTCTTTCTTCTTCTCTTTCCTGTCCTTCAACCACCGCCCAACTGTTTTCCCACCTCCAGTCATAGACGGGCCACCACCGCCAGTAGCAAAGCTCTTGTACTGGTGGTGGGTTATGGGATTGCTTAAATGATTGTACTGCAAATACACACTTATGTCAGAAACAATTTCACGTCAACGAGGTTTATTAGAGGAAAACCCCACCAAGAAAACTGGACCAGTTTTATTTGTCTGACAAGTTGGTTATCATTTTCTTGGAAAATTTGATATGAACCACAAAATTTGGGTATTAGGCCCTCACATAATAAATTCATGACATTCCATTATTGCCAGGGGAATTAATTGAATTTTTTTGCATATGTAGCTATCCATGACAATCAGCATGAAGACAGTTGTACTCTAACTCTTTAAGAAATTAGATAATAGGAGGATAGGACCATGGAGATCAATAAATCTCAAATAATTTCCTCCTCACCGACAATATATACAAGAATAAATAAATGCTTCGAATTACTGCGGTTTTTCGATTATTGAAATGATAATTCTGCACATGGTCCCTGAATCAAGAAGATATAGGATGACTGAAGCAGTGATTCTTAGCTATTGGTGTTCTGGAGAAGTGTAGGAATCAATCTTGTACTTTTTATTGACACAATCTGGGCTTCTTGTTGATTAAAGAGAAAGCTGAGATATTCTCTCTCTCTCTCTCTCTCTCGACAACATAATCACAAGAGAAACAGAAAATCCCAAACTCCAACAAGATCATAGTTTCACTATGCAAGAATCTACAAATTGAACTAATAAAAAAACAGAGAAATGCAAATTCTTTAATCTTTATATGTAAAGTAAAAAACAAAGCAAAAGAGAACAAATTATTTAACCTTTGGATCATCCATTTCAGAGGGAGAAACTGGGGGACTATCAGAGAGAGGACCACTGCTGTGAGACTGCCTTCCTGAAGTGCGTGGTGATACCTCCTGCTGCACATGTTGTACACATATCAGGTTACTTTGCATCTATTTTTCACATATGTTTTCAATGTATCAACATTTATATGCATTCTGGACAAAACTTAAGTCACATAAAGGCCGTTTCTTGGAGAGAAAAAACAATTAATGGCTGAAAAACAGAGACAAATCTTAGCAGAAAGTGTAATAAATGCCGGCTAAACAGCTTAAAGTTCCAAGGGAAGTTCTTAATTTTCAATGAAACCACCATAAATGTACAGCAGCTGTTCATTAATACCACCTTAAACTTGATTTTCAAAAAAACAAAAAAGAACCCACTAAAGAACAAAAGGAAACCAGAAAGTTCCAACTTCCAACAATCCCACATCAAGAAATAAATCCAAGCACACAAGAACCGGATAATGAGTTAAAGAACGAATTTTACGACACCGACATATGAAATCTAGACAAAAGAAAGATTCGAGTTTTTAGGTGCCCCGTTGGAATAAATCCAAGTCAATCAGTTTTCAACTCCATTTCCACACACAACACTCTGTTGAAGCTCAAACAATAGCAAAAAAAACACACAGCACACGCAGAAAAATGTGCCAAAGATTCAATCTTTACTCACAGATTGGGACATAATGCGTTCCATGACAAGCTGAGAAGTTTCAGAGCAAGCAAATGAAAAAGGGTTCCCAGAAACAGCGGCGGAGGAAGACGCCGCCTCCTCCAACTCAGCCGAGATATCTTCGTGTATGATCTCGGCGGCGGCGGCAGTGTGGTTCTTTGCCATGAGCTGAGGCGGCGGCGGAGCTAAAGCTCTGGAGATTTCGAGTGCCGAAACACTCCAAGAGCGTGACAGAAACTCCATTGGCTCCCTTGGAGTTTCGGGAGGCCTAAACATGGGCTGAAGCTGAGCACTTTCCATGGGAGAGAAAGTAAAATGGTGCGAGATTTTTTGTGGGTTTTGCAGAGTGGTTCAAAATGGGATCATGGGGGAAAAGAGTGACGAGGTGAGTGAGGTCTTTATAGAGTGTGTTATGGGTGTTGGAGAGAGAAAAGAACAGTGTGTATTTTGTGTGTGTGTATGAGAGAGAAGTCAGTATTGTCTGCTGTTAAAGTTTTTCACTTTTAAGCATGGAGAGGAAAAATGCTTGCAGAAATTATTTACACTTTAGTCCCATGTATTTCCCCATAGGGACATTTTCGTCCTTTTAACTTTTTACGGGAGACGAGGGTAGTTTTAGTCCGAACTTGGTTGATGGATAATCTCGATTGAGATTGATTTGATCGAACTTGATTAATTATAATGGTATATTGTACTTAGTATTTGATTTGATTGGACTTTTTTTTTATTTTTCACTAATTACACAATAAATATAAATTATTTATTATTTTATTACACTAGTTTAATCAAAAAAGTTTCATATAAAATTTTCTTATATAGGAATATTGCATGATTGTGCTTGAATCTGGCTTAAAATTCTTACTCCATCACTTAATAATTTATGTAGAAAGAATGATCTTTTACTTTTTTATGCTCAAATTAGTATATTGTTCGAGAGAGTATGAAATGAGTTTGAGTAAAGCAGTAAACGTAATTATCTATTAGAGTAAATAAATGAGATATTTATAATTCCGTCTTGTACATGTGTAGGTGGCAGATTCATCTATACGTGGTGCATTTAATACCGACATGGTTAGTCCTAGGTGAATTAAATGTTTGAGCAAGGTTTGGTAATGAGACCTACAACTTTCGCAGCGAACAATGAAGAATATTAAAATACGAACTGACTTATATGATTGGATATCTTAAATACTAATTTGTCGTCAAATGAGAGTCGTGGTCGACCGTCTTATCAATTTGTTTGAGTATTCCTTTAGAAGGTTAGGTTGAATCTCAGAACGATCTCTCTAACTAAGTAACTGTTTACCCTTATTACTAACTTGTAGATCGATGTGGCGGGCTACAACTATTGGAAATGATATCACGTGACGTGATGAGACGGTACCGCATCAATGCATACGATTGTTATTGCATATATTTGGTCATATTTAAAGTAAATAATTGATATTTTCTTTTAAATGACATTTTTTCTTACATGAACTTCTTCAATAGTCCTATCTACCACTTGCCGAATTTTGAGAATGCTATAGCCTATGTTATTATACAAAACATTATGAGGCATGTATCTTTCTTTTGATTCAATGTTACAAATGTTTTAATTTCTCTTCTCAAAATAACACTAAGCAATGGTCACATCAGAATCACTTTTTAGGTTAAACTTCAAATCTTGAGCTTTTGTCGGATTAATATTTTTACCTCTAGCAATTTATTGTTGTATTGGATCATTTACTTGTGATATCGAATATAAATTAAAAAAAAATTTATACTATTTTGCTCAAGTTATGTCGTATTTATCATATTTGAGTAATGAATTCTCCATAATAGGTGGTCTCGTATGAAGAGGGAGATCGTTAGAAATAATCAAGCGACTAATGAAGTGCTGAATTGAAGAACCAACAAAAAAAATAATACATCGTTATGACAAAAAAAATAAAAATTCACTTGCATATTAGACTAAGGAACTAATTAAAAAACATAACCTAAACATTTATTATGTTTTTATTTTATTGGTTCATTAACAAATAATCATTAAAGAATCTCATGATTATCACGGTTATTAAATATTAATATTGGAGTTACCATCCTTATTATCATTATGAATAATAAAAATTATTATTTCTATAACGATTCTTATTCTAAATTAAATTGGGCCTCAGGTTTAAAATAGTGGGCCCATCCGTACTACTTAGCAGATATAATGTGGGCCCAGTGTATAATATAATGATAAGAAAAAAGTCATAGGCCTATAGTTCAGCATTCCAGTGTAATTTCGTTTTTAGCAGATACGTCCCTGCTGAAAAAGTTTTGCCTACTTCAGACCCAGACAATCTTACAAATTACTGACATTATTTCAGGCTTCATGTCATTTTGCAGCACATTGTTAGTTCAAATTAGTTTAATATAAATGTTATATATATATTTATTTATTTATTTATCTAATTTCGGCTTTACCTATATATATTTATGCATAATTACATTATGCTACATAATAGCTTGAACTGAATATAACGTGAAAAGAGACATCAGTAAAACAAAATCTTAAATTTTTTATTTTAAATAGAAGCCGCTTGAGATTTTTCTTTTAAAATGACAGTAATTTTCAAGTCTCAGAATGATGTCCAAACCTCAAATCCTATTCAAGATCCTACGCACAAAAGTTTCAACTACTGAACACCAATACTACGCGTGAGGGGAGCACATCACTTGAGGGGGCCACACACCGTTGGGAGACCACTGGAGATCATTAACTCGACAATCTCAAGAACAAAATGGTCAGGAAACATATTCTCGTACAAAATAAGTTGGACAACTACCCAATTCGAGCGAGAACCATAATCTCGAGGTTGTTTCTACCTGGAGTCTGGAGATTATGACATTTGTACCATAAGCAAATGACAACGTATATGTTTGGAACAACATTAAGTACTCCACTATGTACCACTCTTGACAGCCGGAGAAGTAATGTACCTCCATGTGACAGTCAATACAAGGTTGCTATGTATTAGTCAAAGTCATATATTCAGGAAAGACATAAATATCTCAAAAACTTATGTCATGTGATCATCTCAATAGAGGTTACTTTCAACCAACCATTAATACGTGAGAAGTGATCCTCTTGAGGAAGAGACCACCGGGCAACACGATCTCATTCTTCGAATAAAAAAGTAATTCTCATGCTTAATTAGTGACTTACTACTTAATGCTGAATCAGTTAGTTAAAATTGTTTTATTTGATGAGTTATTTTAGACTCAGTCACATTTCTTCAATTATTTATTTTTATTATATAATAATTTCATTAGTTGTATTTGGGCAGTATTTATGATGCAATAACTTGTACCATTAATTTTATTTGTTTTTTAGAAGTTGGGTTAGTAATTAAGTAAAAAACAATTAAAAAATCAGTATAAATTAAGCTATTATCCAGAAATAAAAAAACGAAAAAAGAGTCTATATCTCATCATTAATTTTAGATCCCACATCATTAATTTTAGATCCCACGTGTGCTTTTGAGCACCCTACGTTCCTAATTCCTTGAAAAATAGACGTGCAATCATTTCACATCAATCATTTTAAACTTCAATTAATATTTGAAAGTTGATACAATGCAAGTGTACTTCAAAAAAAATCCCACAAAATATGATCCCCTTATCCATTGGTCCCAAATGGAATCCCTCTCTATCTTGGAAGCAAATATAGAATAGAAAATACTAAAAACAAACGCAAGCTCACGAGCTAGTACACGACCTGGCAGAAGTATATATTTATATTCAAGTTTGATTCATGAAAACGTTCAAACATAACAAACTTGAAATTGAGTTCAATAATATTGAATTCCAATTAAAAATTACTCGAACCAACTCATTTAACTCATGGATCGGCTCAACTCAACTAACATACACCCTGAATAGTGCTAGTAAAAGTACTAATAGATTAAGAATAATGTGAAAATGCCTTTGTATTTTGTAAGTATTAAGGTTTATGAGTACATCAAATTGTGGATAAATTAGAATTGCTATTGTCGGGCCATCCCATTATACTAAAATAGCACCAGTATTTGAGGTGGAATACAAAGCAATGCGTATAATAAATTAGAGTGGGGACAAATTGATTTTGATGGGGAAAACAAGATTGGGACTTAACTCTATATTAAAAAAATTAGGAAGACTCATTTTTTTATTTTTATATCTATTAATTTTGAAATTAATAGAGACTAATAATGTGCATGCTACACTCACAGCGCATGAAAATTAAAGAATCTTGACCAAAAAAAAAAAAAGAAAATTAAAGAATTTTAGAGCCTATTATTTTCTGCCATTTAAATTATTGTGTTTTTTTACAATTTACAATACAAATTATTCTTACCAACAAATCATCATTCAATATTTGTATTTATGATATACCACTATTTAAATTTAATTTTAGTGATTTTGGCTAAAAACTAACACATGCGATATATTTATAGTACATATACGTCAACTGTTTTTTAACCAAAATTAAAATAAATAAATAAATAAATACATAAATAATGATATGTCACAAATGCAAATGTTGAGTGACAATTTAAATTTTGAAATAGTTCGTATCGTAAATTATAAAAAAAATGCAATAATTTAAATGGCAAAAAATTATAAACTCATTTTAATTATTATTAGAACAATTCCCAAATAAAGAATATTTATTCACAGATATAAATCCTCTCCATTCTTCCTATTTCATCATCTCCCACCTGCGAAGAGGTCTCTTAGGAAATTCTTATATAACATGATAATAGTATAATAAAAGGAATTCTTCATTTTCTATTAATCAAATATAAGAAATTTTAAACATTTCGATCAACAAGAAATTAGTTACAGAATTTTAAATTTGAATATAGAACAATTTTAAGATTTTTGACTAATAAAAATTAATTATTATAATTGACAATGCATATTCTAATTTAAATGAGAGAGAAGAGAGAATGGATGAAGATGTAATTAAGTGGAAATTAGTGTGATGGGATGTTTAAATCTAACATCAATTTCCAAAGTGGCAGCCCATATGCATCATTAAATTTGGGCACGACAAAAATGTATAATAATGTACTTTTCCTAAGTAATGATACTAAGATCACAATATTAATCAATTTCACACTCATTGGAATCTTTGATTACACCCACCCTCCTTGTTTTAGCCAAGGTGGTCAACAAACTCTATTTCCCATTTGGGACCCTTACGTGTTCAAAAGCAAATTTAAAAGGTAAACAATTTGGAAATTTTCTTGTAGTGGAGGAATATATAGAGAGAAATTTACATTTTTGGCTCCATAGGAAATAGGTCAATTTTTTTTTTGTCCCGTAATTTTTAAATAGTCTCGTACTTTTAGTTTTTTGATAAATGTAGTTCCAAAGTGAAAAATTTTCAATATTAGTCCCAACAAATTTAAAAATGTATATTTATAATAATTTTCCTTAATTAAAAAGTACATATCAAATATTAGAAAAAATTTAAAAGAATACCAACCACATGATATTTTTTCTTAATAAATAATAAATTATTACATTTTAAAGTATTAGTTTAAAATTATAAAATAAAAAAATAAAAACATTATACATAATAAAATAATTAATAAAATAATCTTCAATATTGCATTTAGTTAAAAATATATAAAATAAAAAAATTAACATTTGCAATATTTAAATATTTTGATATAAATAAGATTGCATTTAGTTAAAATAATTAATCGTTGGGTTTAGTTAAAATTAAAAATAACTAAAATTTATATATATTTTATTCAACAATATAATATTAATTAAAAAATTAAAAATCAATTAGTAGCCATATATCTTTGATAAATGGCTACTATATATTTATGATAAATTAGTAGCCATATATTTTGCAAAAATAAATGGCTACAAATTGCTCTTATTTTAATAATTATTTTATTATGTATAATATTTTTATTTTTTTATTTTATAATTTTAAAGTTATACTTTAAAATGTAATAACTTATCATTTATTAAGGAAAAATATCACGTGATTGATATTCTTTTAAAAATTTTCTTATATTTGTTAAGTATTTTTTAATTAAGAAAAAATATTATAAATATATAGTTTTAAATTTGTTGGGACTAATATTGAAACATTTTTACTTTAGGACTATATTTGTCGAAAAATTAAAAGTGCGGAACCATTTAAAAATTACGAGACAAAAAAAAAATGACTTATTTCCTATAGTACCAAAAATATAATTTTATCATATATGTATATATATATAGGCGCGATGTCAATCTTGATTTCTAAAGTACTTTATATATATTTACTTGTTGGGGGTTCGATCCGTGAAGGTTGATATGCACGTGCGTGCCCTACTGACTAGGATTGTTATGCAGCGACACGTGACGCCCTAAAATAATGCCATGTTAATATTGTCATACGAAACCATTGCATATAAAAAGTATTCTTTTCTTTTACATTAATGGTTAATTGCTATGAGATAGTTATTGATCAGCTTTCAACTTTGAACCCTAACTATTTCATCTCTTAAAATGCCTATAAGTCAGCAAAAAAGTTTGATATTAAAAATGAAGGTGGATATCGTGATTAAGTTTTAGATTTAATTAAAACTCTCTCGTTTGAACTTCTAAGAAATTAGATACTATTACTAGAGAAAGTTTTACATCATAGTAGTAGACAACACTTTATATTCAATTAGACACTTTTCCTTCACTAAAATTTCCAATATACACTTTTCCTTCACCAAAATTTTCAAAACCATCTGGAGAGAAATCTTCAAAGATAATAGAACATACCATTATTAGTTTAAGTAGTTGTGTATATTCTCATAGATTCTATAACTTGTCAGTTTATGCTTTGCAGCCCATGAGCCCAATTTTAGGTCCACCATTTTGAATTGGGCTAGGGTAGTCAAAATGGGCCGAAGGAACGAAAAGAAAAAAGGACAATAAAAAGAACATTGCCGTGATATGTGATTTTGGTACAAATAAATAAAACGGATATTTAGAATTAACTGTCCAAATGGTATTTGAATTTTTTGTATAATCTCCAAATCAAATTTTTTTAGTTAACTTCTTATTTTGAAAATTAATTTTTACTTAACTCTCTAATTATTCTAAAATAACTTAATTATCCCTCATTTAATATATTGCTGAATAACACGATAATTCCTCAAAATTCAGATATGGTTCTACAAAAACATAATTTTATACTTTATTTTCAAAGACAAGTTCTTCAATTAATAACTAACTGTTACGCAACACGATATTTCCTCAAAATTTATATATAGTACTCAAAATTCGAAAGTAAATACTTCATGTTAAAATAAAAGTTCTTAATTTAATATCTAATTGTCGTAACACAATAATTATTCAATACTTAGATATAATTTTACAAATTCAAATATTAATATTTTATATTAAGAGAAAAGTACTTCATTAAGTTATTTTATGTTGCATAACACGAAAATTCCTCAAAATTCAAATATATTTACGCAAATACAAACTTACAACGATTCATACGTATTGTTTTTTTTATTATTATGATCTTCATTTATATTGTTTTACACTTAAATGTACAATAAGATGAAATATAAAGAAACATCTATTTATATATTTCACCCTTTAAATTCATGGTGTAAATTGAAAATATGGAATAGCTAAAAATAATTTCTTAGAATATTATGCCTATGTTTTTTTAGTAGATGTATTGTAATTTTAAGTTTTTCTTATCTATTTTACAAATATATATTATTCTAGTTTCAAGTCCATTCTTCTACGTTATTTTTAAGTTTTCCTAAAATATTTAATTGAACTAAAGTCTTATTAGTTGCCAACAGAGGTTAATTCAAGTGGTTAATAAGTTTATTCTCCAAAGAAGGTCCTGAGTTCGAATTCCGCTTGAGTGTTGTTGTGTCTGATTTAAGTTAAACCAAATCGTGCAAATATACATTGAATATACGCATAGCATAATAGGATCGTACGCATAGGAAAGGGAAACTAATCACTACTCAATACTCTTTTCTAATCTAAAGACCGAACGAATTCAAGATGTTTTGCTTTAACTACTAAAATCAACTCAACTAATTAGCTAAATTAAACTAATAAGCAACTATGAAACAAGGATTACCTTCAGTAAAAGGAAATAGGCAGGGGAAATAACAATCAATACAATCCATGGTTCTATGTATCTTGTAACAAGTCTGATTCTACAACCTAATCACTGATATTCGTATTATCCTCTCTCAAGCTATAATAGAGTATTCAATCACTACTAGAAAAATGCTCTATAGCAATGGATTTAGCAACGAATTTTGGCCTAATTAGCAACGGATAGGCTTTAGCAACGGATATTAGCAACGAAATTAGCAACAAATTACTACCCACAAAAATTAACAACGGATTTAGTAACGAATTTTTTAGTAACAGATTTAGCAACGGATTTTCCGTTGCAAAAAAGCAAAAGTTCAAATTAATGAATTAAAATTTTATTTATGGGGCCCCCTACCCCCCAAACCCAACCGGTTCAATCACCCACACGGCTGCACCACCCCTACCCGACCGAGCAGCCATTGTGGCTCATTATTGATTTGGAATAATTCGTGCAACATAGGACTCGGTCACCCAGGTTAGAAGGTTGGACTCCCAACCAACTAGGTTAGCTTCATTGTTGTTATCTTTAGGTCTTTTTATGTATATATATAACAACAATACCATATTCATACCTTAATTTTGTTACGTACTTGTTATATTAAATATAAGTATTTTTCAAATATGATTTTATATTAAATATATAATTATATATATCCGTAAATAATTGTATTACGCATTATTAAAAATATATATTTATGTATTTTAATTATAATGTATGTACTTTAAGTATAATATATTATACTACCAAACTAATATGACATATTTTAATGATTTATATTGTATATTATAACTTATAATGAGCATAAATTTTAAGAAAAGTAACAAAATTTAATAGGAATTTGTGATACATTTGCATTATTTTTAGTCTGAGTAAGTCGAATTGGGTCTGCACTAAAATTTTTCATATGATATATTCATTTTATTAGGAATTTAACTTGGACTTGTAAATCTAATTAATTAATATGACTATAAATAATTCAATTTTATAGCTAGTTAACTGGTTTATAAGAGTATAATATGACAAATTAAAAATTAGAATAAAGTTCAAATAATATTTTTTTAATCCAATTTTGTATCAAATAAAAATATGATAGATTTTTTACCATATTCCACAAAATCAAATAACATTGTGATATATTTGGATGAATGTCTGCCTAACTAAATAATTAGATTTATAAGTATTAGTTTCTATTAATTATTTTAGTATTAGTTTAAATATTTTTTTTTATAATTTATGAATATTAGTATTAAATAGAAACAAATATATTTGTATTAAGTATTGTTAGCTTTTACACATTTTTATGTTTTAATTATAATGTACATACGTAAGATATGATATACATACACATATGATCATATTTATGTATTATATAAAGCCAATATATAGCGGCTATTTAGTAATAATGATTTAACATTCATATGTATATTGATGTGTGTATGTATAATTATATTTATATGTATGTTAAACTATATAAATCAAGATATTTTAATCAATTTTTTTGTTAATATAAAAATATTACAATCTAAGTAGCAACAGAATTTTCGTTGTTAAATTATAAATATTCTATTAATTTTTAATCAACTATTTATAGCAACGGATTCTATTAATTGTTATTAGCAACGAATTTTCTGTTGCTAAATTATAAATATTTTAGTAATTTTTTAATTAACTATTCATAGCCACGGATTTTTCGTTGCTAATATTTTTTATTATTTATTTATACTAGTTTTTTATTTCATATAGCAACGGAAAATTCGTAGCTAAATTATAAATATTTTATTAGTTTTTTAAATTATATACTTATAGCAACGAATTTTCCATTACTAATATTTTTTATTATTTATTTTGTTTATTCCCTTTTTATTCCACGTAGCAACGGAAAATTCGTTGTTAAATTATAAATATTTTATTAATTTTTTAAATTATATATTTATAGCAACAGATTTTTTGGTGCTAATATATTTTATTATGTATTATTTTTTGTGAATTTTTTATTTCAATAGCAACGGATTTTTCGTTGCTAAAATGTGAATATTTTATTATATTTTTAATCGATTATTTATAGCAACGAAAATATATGTCGCTAAATATTTTTATTAAATATTTACTTTTTATTGAAATAACAATGAAAATTTCGTTGCTATACACACACACACACATATATATATATATATATATATATATATATTATTTAAATTTAGCAACAAAAAATTCTGTCGCTATTTTTTTTCCATATATAACAACGAATTTAGCAACAAAAATTTCATTGCTAAAATATTTTGCCACGAATTTGTTATCCGTTGCTATTAGTTGACATTTTGCCATTGGTTTCAAAAATTGAAAAGTAAAGAAATAAATAATTGGGCTATTTAGCCAACAACTTAAACTATGAAAGTAAAACATCCCCTAGTTAAAATAGCAAAAAAAAAAATCACAAAATTAACCCATTGTGGATGGATAACAGCCAATCAAAGTAAAGAGCTTCTTGTTCTCACAATCATGAATAATTAACTTAACCAATTAGCTCAAGATTAATACAATCCTATTCTAGCGGCTCGGCATGGAATACAATTATAAGTTGTATGAATTCAAGATTAAATCTCTTTAACTCTTCCAATTCACTAGTTAGAAAATCTTCGCAATTATCCTAATTCTCTCGAATATTAAACAATTATAGACTATGTTACGATTGGCCAGATCATCACATATCAATTCAAATCAATTTTCAGAACTAAGAATCAGAACAAGTCATTCAAGCATTTTATCGAACGTCTTTCCTACACCAATTATTATTCCCCTAGCACTAGGTATTTAGCTACTCATATTTTGCTCAAAACCCATAAAATTAAAAGAAATTGCATTAAACAAACTCAAATTCAACATGCCTAAACAAAACTTGAAATCAAAACTCATAAGCATTCAAACCAAATTAAACGAAAAACAACGAACTATGAAAACTATGATTCTACGAATTGAGGAATTAGTTTGAATCAATAAAGCAATAAATAAAATCGAAATTGAACTAAATTATTCGGAATAATCGATCATCTCGTCTTCTCGAATTCCTCCAGAACACCCATGCAAAACTCCGTCTTGAACTCTCTCAGCTAGGGTAAACTCTGAAAAAGTCGATCCCTCAAATAAACCAAATAAAATGCTTATATATTGGATCTCAAACACTCCCAGCGGCCCAAAACACGACCGTGTCTTGGCCACTCTAAACAAAAGCCACGACCGTGACAAGAAGTAACGCACGCACGACTTAATAAGTATGACACGACCGTGCCATAAAATGAACTACCAAGAGACACGACCGTGTCTCTTTCCTTGCGCAACTCCGGACTCTCTGTACTGAGACATGGGCATGTCTCAGTTCCTCTTGCTTGGAGACACGACCGTGTCTCCTTCTATCCTCGTTTCCCAGTGTTTCTGTACTGAGACACGACGGTGTCTCAGTTTCTTCTTCATTAGGACACGACAGTGTCCCCTAAAACACGGCGTTTTCTCCCATTTTGCATATTTTTTCTGTTTTCCAACTCCAACGTACAAAGTACTTGAAATGGAGCAATATCACCATAAAAACACATAAAACGACTCAAAATATTCTGAATTAAGCACTAAAAAGTATGCAATTTACGTACTCAACAAGTGTGAGGAAGGGCAATAAGTACAACCTTTCACCAAAATAGGGCTCTCTCAAAATGGAATTAATTCAAATATATATGCCATTCTTCCTTACTTCGGTGGTTTAAAATTTTGAGTTTGATATTTTTACAAACTGTTACTATTGCTACAACTAAGAGAGATACTAATAACTAGACTAAGAAGTGGTTGTGAAAAAATTGTATCCGTTTTGGATGATAAAATGGATGAACCACTTAAAAAATGAGAGTTTTGAGGAAAACAACTAGTTTCTCCATACTGGGATAGTGATTGGATACGCACGACGAGAAGGAAGTAGTTATGGGGTGGATAGAATGCCTTTATTTGACGTCTCGTTAGGTTCTGTCCATAGAAACAATTTATCAAAATCGAAATAATGACTCATCATTGAGATTGACACATCTGAAATCACTAAGAGTTTCTCTATTCAACCCTTTTTCTTCTTCTTGTGATGAAATAGAGTCTACACTTTTCACCTACATCTGCTTTCTATGATATCTTTCTATCTGCTATGCAATTATTAGTATATTCCCTCGAAGAAATATGAGGCAACAAAGCATGAGAATCTATACTTTTATAATAAGGGAAAATTACATCTAACTACACTGTATTTAGGCCTAATTACAACGTAGTACATGATTGATTAGAAATTATATTTTAGTCCCTATCTTTTGTTAATATTTGTAATTAGACTTAATTTTTGTAAACTTTTAGGGATGATTTTGCATTTTTGATCATGTATTAAATGTAACACTCATAAAAGCATCCGGAACATAAATGTACTTTTACAAATTTCATTAATGGATTTCATAAAAACAAGAAATATAGGGACTATATTGTAATATCCAAAAAATACGAATCGGATTGTAATTAGGCCTAAATATAGGGTAGTTGGATGTAATTTTCCCTTTATAATAATATAGATTAATTATTATGTTTTCTGGGTTAAGCCATGGTGGTTAAGTTTTTTGAGCATTGTAGGCATCTTAAACTGAGTCAGAATTGTCGTAAAAATAATAATGATAAAAAAAAGTCAGAATTTTGTAAGAATGCATTGATATCATGATATGTGTTATTTTGCACCCGTTGTTATGTTTTAGTATAATATATCATTTTTCAGCTTGTTAATGTCGTTTCAACTTTATTTTGACTTACCTGGCATTACGGAAGCCAAAGTTGCTTGCTACCATGGTTAGAACTTAAATGTACGGTAGTTTCATCATCAACTGCTTGTATATCAAAGATTTTGAATTTAAGTTTCTAAGAATGCAATTATCATTGATAGAGATAATTTTACACTTTAAGTGGTGCATCTCGATTCGACCCATGTAAATAAATTTTAAAAAAAAAACGTGTACGTCGACCTTTAGATGAACTCCATTCCATTGTTTTAGCCCAGCCTTCACAAATAACTCCTAGCCAATTTCACGCATCCAAAAGTACTAAAACCAATATGTGATCTATAAAATTTTTGTCATCCCTTAATTATACGCATCTTGTCAAATGCAATATGAACTTTCATGATGATTGAATGTAACTGATTGAATCCAATCGGGTTTTTTCCGTCTAAAATTTTTGCAACAATATTATACGTCGTGAGAAGTATCGAATGGTAACTAAGTGTACTTGCTTCGGGGAAAGTAAAATTCACAACACGAATAGAGTCTAATTTTCCAGTATTCCAAACAGAAAATGAGATCCATAGAATTAGGGCAGAAGAAGATCACAATGAACATTATTAATTATTCATCAACGACGTTGTAAATTACAACAATAGAAATGAAAAGAACTGTGTGCAATAGAAACATGGCTCATTCCATCTTCGAATGTAGTTCCAAAACCAGGCGAATTAACGTTGTCACCATGGCAATAAAGCAAGCAAGTTCAGCACTTCGAACAAGGCTTGCTCCTGCAGGAGATCAACCAAACGTTAGACACACACAAGAAAAACGTTATTATTTTGTTATAATTCAAGAAAAAGGTTATATAATAATCGTATCATGTGAATGAAATCTCACCGTTTAATTGACCGGGAAAAAAGGGATCAGCGACTTCAGTCGTCGAATTATATCCAAGCCCGGGGCAACCACGGCTGAATGCACCTAATATGGACCGCAAAATGTTAAGGAATATTTATTCAAGAATTTTTGACCTTCTTAGACTTGAAATATATATGTTGGCATATCAAATATTCCACACCGAATAATCAGATATGAGATATTTGACACATATACTATAAGTTTGAAAGTTGTGCATAATTAGGCCTAATTTAATTTTCCATTATAAATTCATTGAATTTATGATGATCAGTGTCGAAATATCGGTTTAATAATAATAATAATAATAATAATAATAATAATAATAATAATAATAATAATAATAATTCTTACATTGTCTGTAGCAAGGGTAGAGTGTAGAATTGAGCAAATTGTAGTAGCCGTCATCACATTCACAATTACGTGTGAATGGAGAGGTTTTATTGCATCTGCCTCCACCACAGTCGTTCAAAGAGCATGCTACAAATACAATTAATATTAAAAATAATTAAACATGGATATACATAAAATAATAAATGAAATTTTCAAAAATAATAAAATAAAATAATTACGATCAAAAGATGTGATGTTAGGTATGTTGCGTTCATTATATGGTCTATTATCCCCGGCCCTAGGGATACGATCCCCTCCACACGAATAGTCGAGTGTACCTGAAAACATGAAAATACATCAAAAAAAATCAAAATTTCAAATAGTAGACTTGCATATTTTCAGGAAAATTAAGAACAATACACTGAGAATTAGATAAGGGTTTCAGAAAACACCTTCAAAAAATAGGGTTTTTGAGAACACCTTGAGAACTAAAAAAAATACTTGGTTCAAGCTATAATTGGATTCATTCCTAAGGCGAGGTCCCGGGTTCGAATCCCCACTTGGGTGTGCGTGTGTAAAAAAATAAAAAAAAATAAAAATACTCAACATATTTTTTGTAGTTATTCAATTGTGAGAGTATTTTTCGTAATAGGATGAAACCTTTAGGAATATTTGTAACTATTTTTATATAAATTTTGCAGAAGAAATAAAATAGGCTTACAATTGGGAATGATACAAGGCAAGAAATTGAGGAATATCTCCTCATCAGGACGAGCTTGTCTCCAACCGGGTAAACAATCACATTCAAACCCGAAAGGGTTATTTGTTGAATCCCTGCAAATCCCTCTCCCGCATACTGTTTCATCGCACCTACCTATATATGTATAATAATATAAATTTATAAACGACTGCAACAAATCTGATTAAATCAGCATAATATTGAACAAAACTAAAATACACATCTCGGTGTCGTGAAGCCACCGCAGACGAATGATTAAGGAAACGAGTTAGAAAGAAAGAAATTCTCGACTGTGGAAAGTAATTTGTTTTATATTTTTAAAATTATTTGGTTATTTCGCAACAAATCAATTAATCATCTGAAATATATGAATAAAAGTGGGGATTGATGTCAAAAGGATGACATGAAAAGTAAATAATGTTATGAAGTTTAAGGAACTAACCGATGAAGGGAGGAATGAAGGCCGGCGGAGGATCACCGAACGTTTCGGTGGCCATACACAATACGAATACGAAGATAATTGCAAGAAAGGCATTGTCGCGAACCGTAGCCATGCTCAATAAAAATGTTAAGCAGCACTCCAAATTCTTAATTTTCGTAAAATTTTATGTAAATATGGTTTTGTAGTGTTGAGAGGTTGTGATATATAAGTAGGAATTTGCCAATGTTTTTGTACGAGGACATATACATATATTTATACTAATATAAGTGAAGTGTAAAGTTTGAGGTTTTCATTGAAGTCAAATGTTGTTTATGGAAGCTGTTGGAAA
>JBBMKE010000011.1:6448648-6462788 GCA_037834125.1 Lippia alba | reverse complement strand
CACCACCAAGAATACAACCGTCTCGATTCTGAATGCAACAACGTCGCCATTACTCCACCAAATAACAGAAAAGCAACAGTCTTCGACCTTGGATACCCCAAATGGGACAAAAGGTCATGGATTGAGGCCAGTATAAAAAGAACACAAGGTTGAAACTCTTAACTATATTCTACCTGGAACAAAGCAACATGATGCAGAAAAAGTGAACCAGAAACTATCAGTAAGAGATCGATTAAGTTGTCCAGTTGTTTAAACATTAATAAAATAGTATGAAAATCACAGCATCTATGATCAAGGTCCTCAGATGAGTTTGATCAATAGATACTGAAAATGAAATTGTAATTGCAATGAAATCTGGTCATGAGGAGTGAACTCATTTTAAGACAATCAGCAGAACAGGATCATTTCAACAAATCCTAGAATTTTGTCCATGTCAAATACTGATACTGCTATTCAGTGAAGATACCAATTAACCAGTATAAATTTATTTATTTTTTTGAAAAAAAAAAAAATATATGGCAGACTTTCTCGAGTAAGCAGCAAATCAAGAATAAAAGCAGCTAAAATTGCTCAAAAACACTAGTTAATGACTGTCAGCTAACTGACGAAAATTTTGTGAAGAAAACGAATCCTTATGGCAAAATTTCTGAAAATATTCAGCAAATCGTGAAAAAAAAAGATGAAATTGCTAGACTAAATTCTAACTAATGAAATATGTCGAAATAAAACTAGCCATTGCAAATTATTGACTAAGAGATGAACAGAAGTTACAGAACTGAATCCTAATCCAGCAAAAAGGAAAATAATTCGAAAAAGAAAATTGCTTTTCATGTCAATGGGTTTCAAAAAAAGTTCAAAACCTGAATCTTGGAAAACTCAAGATCAACAACTTTCTAGTCAACAACAAAACATAACACAAGCCCACATTGTCACAAACATCAAAGATTCAAATCAAAAGGCAGCAAAAAGATCAACACAAGCACAAAATCATGACAATCAATCATAAGGGCTTCCCAGAAAACTTCAAAAGATTGAATCTTTGCAAATGGGCCCTCCACAAAACTTCAAAAAATTGAATCTTTCCACTCCATCACAAGAAAGAAAATAAAAAACGGAATACTTCGTGCAACCCATCACTGAAAACTTACAAATTTTCAGAAAATAAAATAATCTGAATCTTCATCAACAGCTGTTGTTGCCAAAATCCACTCCAGCTGCAATATTTCTTCCTCACCCCATCTCTCTCTCTCTTCTCTCTCTCTAATGCATGATTTGCATTTCTTTCTCGGGTTTCGTGTTCTGGTTGGTACAGCCTAAAGCCTACTGTATTAGAATGACAAACTGTAAAAGAACATATCTTTGAGTAACTTTATCTGCAGTACATTGTATGTATATGAGCAGTATTTACGGCGTGCAATGTGTATATGTACATATAATTACAGAATACAATAAAACGTTATGATTTCCATTAATCGGGATTCATAACGGAACATGTTTTCTTGGTGGGATTTTGATGTCGACTGTCTTCTTGTCCAATTCCTTGTTGACCTAAGCGCCCAAGCCAAACTTCTTCTATGACTGAGGAACTGTGAATTGACTAATATGCCCTTTGATTGAGATCTAGAAAAAGTCCCTTTTTTGCTAGAAGAAAGAGTGAAGTTTTTTCAAGTCAATTGTATAGTTTTGAATACTAGAAGTTTTCAAGAGAATGGTCAATTTTTTCACGTAGGGTTGAGAAGTAATTACAATTAGAAAGTTCTAAACTTTCAATAACATTATGTAAGAAAATTGGCTCCTATCAATTTTGAGCTGAATTGGTGGGAGACTGTGATTTATGGTTGCAAATATAGTGATCGACTTTTACATTTTTTATGTGTGAAGAATCGAATACGATATTCAATACAAATGTTCGATACAATAAGAAAAAATTATATTTTTAAAAGTGTACGTTCATTGTAGACGGAGGTATTATTGTATTTAACTTTATATATTTATTTATTGTTTCTTGATATACTCTTTAGTCTATTTTGTAAAAGGAGCTTAGTAAATCCATTATTTTATCTTTCCCATGTGTAATGATCTTACCTTCTATGATTAAAGAGTAAGTCCAAGGATCGAAGGACCAAGGATCGAAGGACCAAGGATCGAACGCTTGCAGGCGCAGTGTGGGGGTTTTATCCATCCAACGTGGTGGGTAGTCCTTTGTGACCACCAGAAACCGTCTTCCTACCTTGTGGGGCCGTGATTTACCTCCTTTCCTACTGGTATGGGGTCACTTAAGAGGGGCGCCTAAGGTGGGCGATTCCACCTTTTGGAGCAAGAGTAAGTCCAACCTTGCAAATAAATGTATTAAATTCTTATAACAGTTTTGTTGGACTTTAATGTGATTAATCTCAATAAATATCATTTTCCAACTTACTTGAAAATGAAATTAATGCAACCTAACTTTGAAATATCTGGCAAGCTAGAGTAAATGTCTTCGAAAATATATTACAATTTGGGGCGAACATTAGACAAAGTGCCTCTCATCAATGTTTGTACTACATAAGAAGAAAAATGGATGGGCTCCATATAAATAAAAGAATTAGGTGAGTATTGACTTCTTCTTATATCAATCAATAATCAGTGCCGTTTTGCAAGGAAAAAAAAAGGATTTTTTTATTATATCTTTTTCGAATTCGACTATTGTAGGGACTCAATGTAGATACAATTCTCTGGTCCTCTAAACTCAATTGTTTCATTTATAAAATCAAAATTGGAATCTTAAATCTTTTTTAAGGGTCCTAGAATCTCGTCTTCTCTTTAAGTCGGAGGAAGATTATAACTCTTTCAAGGTATAACTAAAAAATAATATTTTCGTAAATTTTAGCAAGAATTTGTTATTCATTTTAATAATCCTCCATATAAGGATTTAAAGTGGAATTTTTAAAGCAAGAACTAGCTTGCACACGACCCTAATAAATAATTATTATGAATAGTAGTTTTGTTGAAATGTTTTAGAAGTGGACCATGGATTTATAACAAAAATATGCCACCTCAATAAATGAAACAAAATAAAATAAAATGTTGTGCCTTATGATATAGAGCAAAGATTAAATTTTTAGAATGTGGTACCCAAATAAATAAAATATGAGATGTAACACGGATTCCTTGATTATTTGCTACCCCAACGAATATTGTTGAATTTATGAACTATTTCCTAAAAGTTTGTGGGGACTTGCTATTTATGAAATTTTAGACCTTTTCTTTTCAAAAAACGATTAGGAAGTTCAGACTTTTTTGCCTCTTATGAAAGCTTGCTGCCTTACTTTCTTTTCTTCCCTGGACGGATAAGTATCGTTCAAAGTTGTAATGTATGAATACGGATACAACGATATAAATATAATAATGTGGATTTTTTCTTAAGTTTTTATATGAAGAGTGTCCAATATGATGTTCAATAAGAGTATCCAACACGATACGACAAAATAATATTTTTAGAAGTGTTCGTGCGTGAAAGATTCAAATCCACATCAAGAAACCCTAAATATTTATGATAGTGCACATGGAAGATGCATTGTGTTTTTATCTAAACAATTTAATGTTGAGGGTCCATTTAGCATGTGGATGATTCACTTGATCCATAAATCTGATCTAAGTAATGATACCTTCATCTTCGTTATTTTTTGAGTTAAAAAGTACTAATTAGTTTGCACATTTATTTTCAGATCTTTACTTTCCTAATCTTTTTATCAAATATTAATGATACTCATCACTAATTTGGGATCTTGAGGAAATGATACTCATCATTATGTTGATGTATGACACTAGCTAGGACATCTAGACATTAGGGAAAACAATTCTTTGATTAAGTGAAAGGATGCCTTAAGTACATAAAGGGCTTCTCATAAGTTTAATGATTAATTTCAACCATAAAAGTTAAAATATCAAAGGACAACTAATATATAATGCATCTGTTCAAAATCAATATTTCACTTTCTGATTTTTAAGAAGATTCATTCTATACTAATTTCAGATATTTTTATATTGTATTGAAAGATAATGATTTTTTACATTCGAATTATAGTGTTTTTTTGGCAATTCATAATACAAATTATTTCAATTTGTAAACCGTTATCCAATATTTGTATTTATGGCATACCACCACTAAAAAAAATTAGTGGTTTTGGATAAAAACACAAAATACTTGGCATATTTATAATGGCGACACGCAAATTATTTTTTCGTTAAAACCAAAAAAATAAATAATATCATCATGTCACAAATACAAATATTGAATGACAGTTTGCAAGTCGACGTAGTTATATCGTGAATTTAAAAAAAAAGTTATAATTCGAATGTCAAAAAATTATTATCTTTATATTTATTCAAATCAGATTTACATGTAAAAGTGTGAACGCTGAATCTCCCAACAATCTTTGAATTGTTCCAAACTTAACACCGGGTCCATGCAGAGCAATAACTTAAATCCTACATTGATTAAATAAAAGAAACTTATATTTAAAATAACTTTTGGGTGTGTAGGTCAACTTTATATGAACCCTAAGCATTGGAATTTTATATAACAAATTTATGAGCCCTTCGAGTTAGGGTTTTAGATTTCAATCATACTTGAAGAACCAAAAATAAACTAATACTTCAAACATTTGACTTATGTCCATCAAAAAGTGCCAAAAGAAAAGCTATATCTCAATGCATTAACCTTTCAATTTATTTGTTCATAATTATATTCTAAATAAACTAGTCTCAATATAAGACCAACATTACATAATAAGAGATGCATCGTAACTAAACAGCCCTACAATGATTGCAATAATTGGTACATTAATTCACAACCATTTGATCCACACACTTAAATGCAAGAACAACTACCACTTGTGTGCAAAATGAAGAAAAGAATATTGTTTCAAAAAATAATGTCAAATGGGCCTTGCACACATGAAGGTGATGAAATCCAAATTGAATTCTTGTTTTATAGTATATTGTCCGACTATAGTAATCGGTCTATTTATCAACCGGTGGTATTGCTCATGGATTCGATGTTATATCAGCGGATGGTTTAATTTAACGATTTGATATTGGTAGGAAGAACTTAACCAGTAGGAAAAACTTTACATGTAAATAGTACCAATAGAGTTGATCAAATGATTAATAAGTTCATTCTTTAAGGCAATGTCTCGAATTCAAATCTCACATACATGTGCATGTGTTGAAAACAAAAAAGAAAACGTTACACGTAAATTATCTGATCCAACTCGAACTCAAATAAATGAGATATAGAACCAGGAAGAAATCAATCTATGTTCCTTACATTTCAACCCCAGCTTATTTATGACCTTTTTAACCCCAACTGATTCAAGATATTGAGCTTGGAAGAGAGATTGATTTTATTTTATTTTTGGGTTAGGAAAGAGATATTGATTTGCAAACAATGATATATAAAAGTATATATTTCAAGAATTTGAAGGGGGTGGTCGCCCCCAACCAGTTTCATCTCTGGCTCTTTCAGTGTCCAACATCTAACTCATAACTACAGTTGGGAAAGCCCCCAAAGAATCTAGTCCACTTTGATCATTGCAATATGGGATTCTTTGAAAAAAAAAATGAGAAAATTTTATAACATTCGAGAAAGAAGTAAGATGTTTTATTATGGGAACAGCAAGAGGACTGCTGACTGAGGCAAAATTTTAACTTACACATGTGACATGCTTACAAGGGAGATTGAAAGAGAGATTGGATTCTCGTCGTTTTGTTTCGTTACGTCACTGATTACCAGTGAGGGAAGGAAAAGACGGAATAGACTGAAGTATCAACTTTCGACTGGTCCTCAAACCTGGAGAAGGCAGCTGAGGCGGCGAAACTCTCTTTTTGTTGGGGGACGACAGCTTTATTCCACCAATGGGAGATGACACTTGTTGGAGAAACTCGGGGATTTCATCTTCCATGACCGTTTCAAGATGTTGGTCGAACTTAGGTGGGGCCGGGAAAAAGCTCGGGTTCGGGAAAGTAGAAGACAAGGAGGACGAGATGATGGAAGGAAACGAAGATGATATTGGTGGTCTTTTGTTGGAGGAGAACCTGTGATGATCAAGAATATTAATTTCGGGTTAGGGATATTGATGAAAGTGCAAATTAGAAGTTATGTCTGTGGAAATGTACCTTGTGGTTCTTAGAGGCGTTTCGTGGGGCATGGGATCCGTAATTTGGTCATGGTCGGCTTTGTGGAAGCTTCGCTCCAAGATTGATTTGTCGGTTTCACCTTCTTCGAGTTCAGCATCTGTGTGTAGTGCAGTGGAGCCTGATTCAAGAGTAAGAAAATGCTCGTTTACGTATGAAATTCCCACGAAAAATATGAACACTAACAATACAAAATGCACTCACCATCCTTTCTTCCAAACGCGTTTTTACATCCTTCACATCTGCAGTTAACGGAGCATCCAACCCCGCCCTTTACAGAAACCAAAGGTATTTCTCAATCAGCTAATAAACTCAAACTAGATAAAGTAAAAAACACACACAAACAAAGAATCACGAAAGGAAAACCTGATAACATTCACAGTATTTCTTCAAGCAACCAGATTTTTTGCAGTTGCATCCTCGTTTGTGCCGAGCTGAAGCAGGAGTTTTGCTGAAGTCATCCTACAATTTAAAAAAAAATAAAAAAAATATCAATATCAATGCTTTGCATCTCACCATATACCAAAAAGTTTGTTCAAAATTCGAATTCTTACTTCTGGTACAGAATCAGAGGCTCTAATCACTTTTGGAGCAAAAGCAAGAGGATTTCTCGATTCAATCTGTTTTCTCGTTGCAAGAACTGTGTCTTCATGAATAGGCTTGTTGAAGCAATCTATACAGGCACACGGCTCCACACAGTAGACACCGGCAGCAAAGCATTCACAGTAACTACATTCACAATATAAATTCAACTCAAAATTATCACCCAAATTGACCAAACAAGAACCCTGCAACTTTTAATCATTTTGATATTTTTTGTATTTATCTTAAAGAATGTATAACTTACAGTTTTAAACATTTTGATTTTTTGCAGTTACATCTCTTACAAGAAGATTCACCCTCCCCAGCTTGTTCCACTCTTCGTCTGCCAATGAAATTCAAGCCATGAGTCAAATGTAAAGATATAATGCGGTAATTACACTGACATACCCTGAGGTTTGTAATAATTATACAAACTTCCCCTGATGTTGGAGAAATTACGAAAACTGTCCCCTCACATAGAATTTCTATTACATCCAGACGGATGAACTTCGATAATTTCATCTTTAAATTTTTACGAATACCATAATTTGTCCTCGACACTTACTGATCAATATTTGAATATAAATTATTGACAGTAACATGTGATAATCATTGAGCATTTCAAGTAAAAATTTTGTAATTTCTCAACCCTCAATGGGAGTTTCTGTAATTAGGTCAAACGTTAGGGTATGTAATTGTAATCATCCCAAATAATAATAATGAAGAAAAACAACCAAACCTCTTTCTCTTTGGACTAGTCTGACTAATCTCTTCATTTGCAATATATCCATTTTCTTGGCAAGAATCTTCCAAAGGAAGAACACTATTTTCAACAATTTCAATTTCTCGTTCCAACGAGGAGTTAGTCAACGTATTACACAACAAATCTTGACCAGTTGTTGTAGGATGGAAACTGGTAGGTCCAATCAATAATCGTCTAGAAGCAGAACCATCATGGTTTACAACGTTGTAGTCCTTTGGAGTGGCTGCAAGAGCATTTAAATGCAAGCCAATGCCAGGTAATACACGATGTGAAGAATCGTTTCCCATCTTTGTGGAAATAGCTTGTTGATTGGAAGTATTTCCATTAGATTGTTGCAACAAAAGAGAATCAGAACATGAATTCTCCTCCAAATGCGTACTGCAGGCCCCAGACCTCCCAAAAACGAGACACCTTCGTCTCATACCACGGCATAAGCCTAAATGATTCTACAATATCGAGAGTTAAAGTTATGTTGTGAAGAAACATAGAGGTTTTACATGAAACATTAATACCTAAAAACATTGAAGAAAGACTTCGAGTTCTGATCAAATTCGAATACAAAGGACATATCTGTGATTTTGGTGTTCTGTAATTATTTATACAATTAGCAACCTCAAAAAAAATATAATGCAACTTTTTACCTCATTTCCGCTCGGATTCATTATTGATGAACCGACAATTGCATCATTATTCTCGGCATTTCCCATCATCTCGCTCAATTCTCCATGATGAGTATTCCACTTTCCAGGTCCAATAACCTGTCCAACTTGATCATTATACACTTGCACTTTCTGAATGGCATTCTTGATATTTTTGTAGAAATTTATTGCGGGATCAACTGTTTCCTCACAAGGCTCTTTACCAGTTGGTGACTCAAAATTTAATAAATCAGACGCATCAGAAATTAAACTCTCCCAATCACAGGAAGACGAGGATTCTTTGTTTTGATCATTTCTTTGAACATTTGTTGAAGGACATGCATAATTGAAATTGTCCACAAACTCAACTGAAGGCTTTGAACATTCATATAATGGTTCATTAGGAGCCATTGGGTCGATATTTTCCTTTTGTGTGTCCGGTTTCTTTGTGGCATTGACATTTACACTGGAAGAAAACTCGGGTTTTGATGGATCACAAAGTTGTTGATGCCTGAAAGAAGAAATAAAATGCAATCAACTGAATAGGAGTGGACAAAAATGACTAAAAAGGCATAGTATTTACGACAAGCAGTGATGTTTACCTTTGAAGAAATCTTGATTCTTTGAGAGTACTAACATGGGGTGAAGTGAAAACTGATGGAAGAGATGAAAAACTAAGAGGATTAATTGTTTGAGAAATGCGCATGGATTTAACCGGCTTGATCGGAGATAGGCTGTTGAGGAAATCGAAGACAGGGGAGTCCTGCAAGAGCAGAGAAAAACATCATAAGAACAATGTAAAGAAATCATAATTCAAAACCAATTTACAGAATCTTCATGTACTTGAGCAATTCAAGGGAAATCATTGACAGGAAACAAGTATTCATTTAGTGCCAAATTAACAAGTCACACTGTCATGAAGATAGCAAAGGAAGAACAAAAGGAAGATTAAAACCTCAAAGATATATAACATTCATGCAAATGAATCATAGTTTAAGCAAATAAATCAAGTCATAAACAACTAAATCAAAAATTCAACTAAAACATGAACACACAAACACAAGAACACATGCTTAAAACACCACATTTTCAAGATCAATTGAGGGAAAAAATTGTCAAAACACAAAATCACAAAAAACCCACTTCTCCGAATACATAACAATCAAAACCGCTTAAGGAAAAACAAATGAAACGAAAAAACAAACCCACAAACACTAATTTCCCCTCCAACAAACCACTAATTATGCTTAATCAACCCCAAATCAAACCTCAAATGTGCTAGTAGATGCCATGATTTGGTCATTCTTGCTCCTATCTGGAGTATCCATCACTTCCATCTCTTCCCTATCCATCTCGTATATCTATATGTGTATCTATCTATCTATCTATCTATCTATATATCTATCTCCCTCTTTTCTCCACACACCACACACACAAAAAAACACTTATTTTCCCTCTCAAGATCGCAACAAAACAAAAGGGGCCAAATAGAAACGAATGAAGTTCCCGATTTAAGCGGGAAACAGCGCAAAGATTTACAGAGAATGAATGAAACCGTAAAACCAAGAAACCAACAAAGCAAAAAGACTGGATTTTTCTCAAGAAAAGAGAGACCCCACAACCCCACCAGCCAAAAAAAAACACACTACACACAGTGATAATGCCTTTGTTGTATTTGCGGGGTGAAGATTTATGCAAAGCATAAAGGGAACACAAATGGGAGGAAAAAGGGGTCGGTTCTTGGGAGGGAAAGAACAAAGCGGAGACAGTAACGTAAACTCTGGCAAACCTTAATGTTTAAAAATGCAATCTTTAATTACCCAAAACGTCTTTCTTTTTTGCTTTTCTTTTTGGGGGAATTCTTTGAATTAATTTCTCTTTTGTGGAAATTCAACAGAATTGAATTCGGTTCCTGGAATTTCTATATAATGTGATTTTTCAGTTATGAATTTTTGCGGGGGTTTTGTTGGGGATCATTTGGTCGGTTTTATCTAGGGTAAATCTTGGGTTTATGGGAGAATTATTTTCATTTAAGATAATTATTTGTGTAATAATCATTGAGTTGAATACTAATAATTTGGATTTATTGCCACTTGTATGTTACATTTGATTGAATATAAATTTTTTCATATTTTCTCCTATTTAAATTTATAAGGTGGTGATTTAAAAAATTTCTTTTCTTAAATGTGATTATTTTAAGTGTTTTTGTTGAGAAAATAACTTGAGTTTAGGGTTAGTGGTTGCTATAGTTTTTATTTTTCTTCTTTTTTTTTTAAGAAAAAGAGGGAGGAAAAAGAAAAAATAAAGAAAGTAGGACTTATATAAAATTATGATGCACCGACATGAATATAAAATAGAGCACGATAAAATTTGTCTCGAAATGAAATAGGACACAATAAAGTATGGACATACAAAAAACTATTTTCTTTAAAATTATTGCATAATATGTGTTCTACAAAAGTGTAGACTATTAGATATATACAAATATGATAAAATAATATCTTTTTGTTTATTGATGTTATATGTATGAATGAATTTATTTTATATATTGTATTATTTTATCATTTCATAAATACATTTGTGAGCATTGATAATTATTAAATTGCCTATTATATGCTTGACAATTAACGTGGGATTGCTCTACAGGAGTTAAATTTCAGAAATTATTGGGATATAAACACAATATTAATGGCAAGATGAGCTGTTGTCGTGCAATGGTGTCCATCAAAAAATATTTTACATTACAACTATAACAATAAATTAATGTGACAAAGCACAATTTGTTGTGAAGCCTAATTAAAAAATGTTAAATTCACATTTATCAATAAAACTAAAATATAAAATATAATAATTAATAACCATACCTAGCCTAGTGTTTATCTAATTTAATTAACTAATATTCAAGTATTTTTCTCTTAATAATTATTTTATTTGATAAATTTAGCTTAGAGAACCATTTATCATAAATAAAACTCTAGGTAAAAGTTTGATCGACTGTTGGTTATATTGTATGTGATAGTAGGGAGGTCATCTTTAATTTCTCGTTAGTCTTCTATTTGTCAAAAAATCAGACAGTAAAATTATTCATAAATTAACTATAAAAAATTAATTTTCAAGAAGGGCGTTCTGGTATCCCTAAAGTTGTTTTCGTACTTGTAATAGTCGACTTGATGAATTAACAAAGTTTCATTGCGACTTGCGTTGCTTTAAAAAAATATAATGAGTAACTTCAATTAAATTTTCCGAACTCTTCAGTAGCTCCAAATAGTAAGATCCTAAAAAAATTATAAAACGCCAAATACCATCATATAATATAATAATTATTCAATAATATCAAATATTCTACATAATAATTATTCAATAAAATCAAATATTTCTATATAGTTTCCCATTTCCTGACCCGAATAGAACATTCGGATCCGGGTCAGAGCATTAAATTTTGGCGCGCCGAGGATTTAAACGTGTGGGGCATAGACACACGTATCCCGCATGAGGGTGTATTAACTCTCCATGGTCCCCGCCGCACCTAATTATCTAACTTTTGGAATTTCTTTTAAGGCCCCAACATACATCTCGTGAGATTGTATTAATTGCAATCTCACCCCAACAATTATTATCTATTCATATATCATCTTGTCTGATATATGCAGATAATATATTGAATATGGCTGAAAAGCATGAGGATTTCAGTCACTTTCTGGAATGTAACAATGTCAGAAATGTATCTATACACATATTTATGAAATTCACGTATATAGTAATGACCAATGACGGACCAACACTTCTAAAAATATCATTTTGTCGTATTGAACAATTTACAGACACTTCACATGAAAAAGTTAAGAGAAAAAAATTTGTATCGTCATATCCGTACCGTGTCGTGTTTATATCGTCGTATGCGTATTCATGTGTCATAGGGTGTGAGCCTGTGAGGTGTTCTAATGCATCGAGGCTCCTAAAAATATCATTTTGTTGTATCGTGTCGTATCGGACACTCGTGTTTGACACTGTGTCTGATACTTTTTACGTGAAAAATTTATAAAAAAATATGTGTCCTTGTCGTATTGTCCGTATCCGTGCACTATAGATGAGGTGTTAGATTCGGTTCTATGAGGCTTGTTTGCATGTTATGTAATTTCTTGAATCCAATTTGGTGATTGTTGACAAACATGTCTAATCGATTGTTTAAATTCTTATATAACAATGTAATTACGTATTTTATAAATATACTCTATTTTCGAGTTTGGTTCTGTGAGTTTTTATGTAATTAATAGTTTTTAATACGTCTAATCGTTCTTAAAACACCTAATCCAATTATTTATTATTTTCAGTTATTTGATTTTGGCCCTTTAAGTATCCCAAAGGAAAACTAATAATAGGGTTAAATCATAAATGTGTAACTTATAGGACCAAAATTGAAATCTCTACATAACCAAAATACCAATGTTCTTTTTTGCTTTTCTTTTCTCTTTTATTTTACCTTTAATGTTTTATTTTTTATTTTTGGTTTTGATTTTACTTTTAAATTTTTAGGTATATATAATAATATACCCTTACTTTGGATAATATTCGTGAAGGCCCACTTGACTATGTTATAGGTAGTACAATAAAATTGACAAACCAAATATTAATACCACATTAATTTGAACAAAATAAAGCATAACTAAAAAAATTAAGTACAATATGGTATGGCTTGTTGGGACTTGGGTGGCTCGCATTCAAAGAGTGGTTGCCTCCATCAATCCTAGAATAATTGATAAGACACATGTGCCCATCTAATACATTTTTTAAAAATATTTGCAATAAAATATAATTATATTAAGTTTATTCCTAACTAATTATTTTAAATTTGCATTTTATGTAAATTTTATTAGCAACTAGAATAATCACTTTCCGTAAAGATGACATATTTTAACAAAAGATAATTTAATAAATGCAATTACTTTGCTAGTATATCAATTAAGTTAGAGCAAGCACTTTAAAATTTATACTTTTTAAAAGTAGAATTGTTAATTCAAATATATCGAGATAAAATGTATATAATTTATGACTTGTGTATATATACAACTTATGGCATTGATATTGAAGTTGTTTTTTATTTTTTTTCTATAAATTTAACAAGCGAGTATTTTGTCAATGATCAATATACATTTTTCATTATAATGAATAATAAATGTCTAAGTTTCTCATTCACATAATTTGAAATATTCCAGCTATGTTCTATTCCATATTGATTGAGAGAGATGAATTAGTTATTAAGAAAACTTTTAAAGGTATTTTCTCCTTTTAACAATCGAAAATTAGAGGTACATCAAATTCATTGTCAGAACAGATACCTGAGCTCGACCAAACAACGTATGTTGTGTGCTCTCAAGCTTGAAGATGTTGGACTACCATTGCAAATATTCACTTCCAAAAACTTTTACTATGCCAATACAATTAAAAAAAATTCAAAAGAAAGTTATAAGTAGATTTACAAATATGCAATATTCCTATGGAAAATTCTATTCGATTTTCGATTAATCTTCTTGTTTTTTTTTTTGGTCAAGCAGCGAACAAACAAAAACAAGCACCCACAACCCCAATCAACCATTATCAAGGATCTTCCTTAACTCCGGTAACTCCGCCGGCGTCTCTTCCCAAAACAGCTTCGTTGCATGATTAATCTTCTTGTTAATCACATAATGAGTACTTTATAATTACATGAATTGATGTATATTTAAATAGAGCAAACAATCATATAATAAATAATATAATGTTTTATGGAATTTAATAAAACTAGGTCCAAATAGAATTTTCCAATAGTTACCAATTACTTTGTATTTTTGCTTTTGTCTTGTTTTTACTTTATGAAGCTTTATTTGTGGTCCTTTGGACAAAATCCCTCGTGTCACGTGACAGCCTTAAACCATCTTCTCCAAGCCTATATTTAATATTAGAAAATTTTGTGTACTTTCTCATTTTCCCACATTCTCTGGAA
>JBBMKE010000011.1:6422050-6441442 GCA_037834125.1 Lippia alba | reverse complement strand
TGATATCCATAATTCAAACTTGGATTTGAGGTTTTTCTAGGGTAATTCATACTTAATTTGTTCGAATCGTGTTAAATGTCCTTTTTCCCCGAATGAATTGAAGGTACGGCACGATCTGCGTGTCTGATGCATTTGTGAGGTCCAAATGTGGTTCGTGCTAGAATTTCTCAGTTTTCACAACATCACCGTTCTTCATTTCTAGTGTTCCGGGTTCCAAATTTAACGATGGCAACTGAATATGAGGGTTCGGGATTCCAAATTGAACGATGACAACTAAATATGAGGATTGTTCTTTAGTAAAATGTTGAATAAAATGACCATTTCAATCGTAGTAAAGGGAATAACAAGTGCGAACGACGAACTAGTAATTATGCATACTCGATACGTGTGCCAAAACCTCAACTTGTAACCGAGGCCTTAATAGATGATGGGGAAGGCCCAATAAGGAACCAATCATGCCATTCTTTGGGCCTCAGTTCTTTAATGAGATCAGAGGAGGGCGAAGGGCCCAACATCCCTTGTGAAGGCCCACTAAGCGCAAAACTTGATGTTAGAATGTCTTTTTTCTTTTATTCAAAAAGTAAAACAGATGAGATAATGTTGTTATTGTTGTGTAGCCATGAATCCAAACACGACATTTACTTTTTAATTAGGTGATTATTCAATTTCTTTTTTGATATTTTAAATCGTGCTTATTTTATTTCTGAATGGAATATTACGCGGAACAGCTAAACTAAGCATTGAAACCAAAATGAGCAATTGATCTATTATATCAATAAAATGACATAATTTGATTGCCAAGATTATAAAATTTCCTCCGAAATGGTAATTTTCTTTTCCTAACGGGGGTATTTATAGCTTAAGGTATAAAATACACTGGTACACACATTATGGCGTGACATTTAATGCATTTGTATTCATTTGACCTATTGCTATTTTCTACTTGAGCACAAATGTACATGTTATACCTCTTTCCTTTTGACTTCGTGTATTCTGAGATATTAATTGCTCCCTCATACATTGTCATAAAGAATGAGATGGTTACGCATATCCCAATAGGGGTTCTAGGGGCATACAAACTTGTCCGATGCTTCAACGTATCGAGTTGGGTGCTCGATGTACGGGCTTGTTTGTTTGTGATATTTGGATCAAGATGAACTCTTCGATGATCAACCTCTAATCTTTGCCCAATTTAGTCTTGGGTCCATGAGAGTCCCTTTACATCGATCTTTCTTTATTGTTCGACCCTCATATCATTTCAAGCCGGGACATACCTGCGGGCAATGGCTTCGCCACATGATGCCTATTTAAAATCCACATGACAATTTATGTATCGGTCAGAGTGGTTCTGTGACTTTTCTATGAACATGTCAGGTGGGACACTTTAAATATATTACGTCAAGATTCATGATTTTCATTCCGTAATTAATATAAAACGATCATTTTTTCAAATTAAAAAAAAAACCCTGATAATTTAAATAAAAACAAAATGGCAATAGTGGTTGCTCACGGGTAAATTAGTTGAAAGGACATGCACGGAATGGTACATTTGTTCTTTCTACATACATACATGCTGTCCCATATTAAATTCTCTCCCCCTCTCTCTTTCATTCTCTCCCAATCTTGTATTTGAAGCAGCAAGCAAGAATAATGAAACCTTAATCCTAGGCAAGACTCGCGCCTCTCTCTCTCTCTCTCACCTCATTCTCTCTTCATTCTTCCTCTCCACATATCTCTCTCTCTCTCCATCTTTCAGGAGATATATAGACCAGAAATTTTGATTTTGGTCAATTTTTGCGGTATCCGTGTTTTATTGTGTTTCTACATACCTACATATCCATCTCTCTTTCCTCTTCTTTTTCCCTTTTCCAGAATTAGGTCTTGATGCGAATGTGACACTGTAAAAAAATCTGGGCACCCTTTAAATTTTCATCATCTTTGATTGTCTTTTTTGGGTTGAGAAGCAATTTGGTTTTGTGGGTTCTTGAGTTGTTGGAAAATAGTATTAATAGGGTCGGTACCTTAGGGTTTACTTTCTTGGATTTTTTTTTTTGGAAAAAATTTATTTGTGGTGGAAATAGAATGGTAGGTGTCGAATTGTTTAGGCTTTTGAATCCCTGAAAAGTCAAATTTATTTTTGTCTGGATCCTTATTGGTTTATTGGGATTGACTTCATTTCTAAGAAGGATTCCTATAAGGAGAAATTGTTGCCTGTTTCAGATATATATTTGACCATACTTGAAATGATCTCAGGTAGCTGATTTCGCCTTTTTCCATCATAATCTCAGAGCAAAAGGCTGAATCTGATACCCTGTATTGTTATTCTGCTTATTTTGATCAAAAAGTTTGGTTCTTGGAGGAAAACGAAGCAGCCCTGATCTGTATTCAAGAAAATTTGAGTATTTTTCAAGTTTATTTTCCTGGGAATTGATAAAATCATTGTATTTGCTTGTTTTTACTTGAATTTCTTTGTTTTCCCTGCATCATGGATGCAAAAACAAGTGAGGAAGGTGGGGATGTGCCGCAACCGGATTCGAAGTTGAAAGGCATAGGGAGTTTGAGTGAAAATAACATGGCAACAAAATCCCCTGGAAGCATTAGTAGTAAAGACATGATTTTTCGTGCTGATAAGATAGATCTCAAAAGCTTAGATGTGCAGCTGGAGAAGCATTTGAGCAGGGTTTGGTCTCGAAGCGCGGAGGGGCAGACTCAGAACAGTCAGAAGCCTAAGGAGGTGTGGGAGATTGATCCCTTGAAGCTGGAAATTCGGTATCTTATCGCACAGGGGACGTATGGCACGGTTTATAGAGGGACTTATGATTCGCAAGATGTCGCGGGTAATTATGTGATCTTGGGGTGTTGGAATTGTTTATGTTGGTGTTTATGGTTGATCTGAATGAATTATGTTTTATGATTGGTATTTAGATGTTGGGTTTTAGTTATGGATCCTTCAGGACATTGGATTTAATTAATAAGTAATTTAGTTTTGGTATTATGAACTGGATTGAATCTCGTAGAAGGGGTTGATTGTTCATGAAATTGAAATATAGGTCAATGTATGAAAATTGCAAGTTTGAGGACTCAATCGAGAGTTTGGTGACCGAACCTTACGGGGTTTACGTTTAATCAGTTCGTATGTTTTAGTATTATGATTATGTCTGTGGTTCTGGTTGAAAATTAGTTTTTCTTACATTCTGCTGTTGTTATTGTTTTTACTTGGTTGATTTTGGGATCGTCTTCTTAAAGTGAACTTATAGATGCAAGAATAGATGCTGTAATGTTCTGAAATTCATTCGATACTATCTCTTTTCTAAGCTATGTAGATGTGGTTTATTTATTTTTTATTTTTTATTTTTCAGTGAAGTTATTGGATTGGGGAGAAGATGGCATGGCAACAGCTGCAGAAACCGCAGCTCTTCGGTCATCATTTAAACAAGAGGTTTCGGTTTGGCACAAGCTTGACCATCCAAATGTCACAAAAGTAAATATTCACATCCTTAATTTATTGATTTTGTTTATCTTAGTTATTCCTTTTCCTGATAATGAATCTTGTTACAGTTTATTGGTGCCTCAATGGGCACTTCACAACTCAAAATCCCTTCAAAAACCCCTTCAGAGGATTACACGATCCTCCCGTCAAGGGCTTGTTGTGTTCTTGTGGAATTTCTTTCGGGAGGGACTTTGAAGAACTTCTTGTTCAAAAATCGAAAGAAGAAGCTTGCCTATAAAGTTGTGATCCAACTTGCGTTGGACCTTTCCAGAGGGTAAAATTAGTTTTTTGACATTTATTAGAGTCGGGATTTTTTAAATTTGGCTTGTTTTGTGATTATGCAGGCTAAGCTATCTACACGCTCAGAAGATTGTGCATCGGGATGTGAAAGCTGAGAACATGTTGTTGGATTCTAATAGAAATTTGAAAATTGCTGATTTTGGTGTTGCTCGTGTTGAAGCTCAGAATCCAAAAGATATGACTGGTGAAACTGGAACACTTGGTTATATGGCCCCCGAGGTACTCTCTCTCTCTCTCATTAATACAATTTATTCGTTTATAGTTATCCTTTATGATTTTTCATATTTTAAAACCATATCATAATACTTTCATTATTGATGGTGTTGAATATAACATTTGATGTATGCACTAAACGCTCATGATTCATTCATAAACACTAATATGATTCAAACTTAGAAACTTGAAATAAGCCGCCTGCGATTTCAGTTCTCACGAAAAAGTGTTCTGTTTTTCACCAATATGTTTGTCCACTATATATATGTTTGTGTGTTTGTGTGTATAGAGAAAAAAATCCAGGGGGCTCTCTCGAAAGGAAATTGTTAAATCGTTGGAAACCTCATCACAAGGGGGATAGTCTGTATTTGGAAAATGCCTATATAGTTGGAGTCTGTATGTAATTTCTCAACTGAGGGTTCTATATGTGATTTGCCCTTGTATTCGTAGAACAATAACTATGTATTTCTTTCTTGACTCCATTTCTTGTTCAATCAGGTACTGAATGGGAAACCTTATAACAGAAAATGTGACGTCTACAGTTTCGGAGTATGCCTATGGGAAACTTATTGCTGTGATCTGCCTTATATGGATCTTACCTTTGCTGAAGTCTCATCTGCTGTTGTTAACCAAGTAATTTTACTCTGGCCTACCTTTCATTTCTCGTTAATAACTTAATATCACTTTCGATACACAAAACTTAACATAATTTCAGTTTGGTGCCGTATGTCAAAAGCACATTGTCTAAACCAGTAAAGATTATGTGCAATGTGCATATTTATCAGTTTTAATTCTCATGTAGTTAAAGAATTAAAAACTTCTCCTATTAAAGAATTTACTTTACATCTATGGATCCATGAATTTTCATGCTATTTTCTTTAATTTTTTTAAGGAACCCCTATTTTACCCTTGACATTTACGGATTAATTAGACCAAACAGCAGGATATGCCGGGGAAGTTTGTGTAATTAGTTCAAACATTGGGGAATGCCATCCCTATAAAAAATGATGGAAACTGAAACTTATGGTACTCAATTTGCTCTTCAATCTTTCTACCTTTTGCAGAATTTACGCCCAGAAATCCCTCGATGCTGCCCAAGTTCTCTTGCAAATATCATGAAAAAATGCTGGGACGGGAACCCAGAAAAGAGGCCCGAAATGGATGAAGTTGTGAGGTTGTTGGAAGCAATCGACACAAGCAAAGGAGGAGGAATGATACCTGAAGATCAGGCTACGGGCTGTTTCTGCTTTGTCCCGACAAGGGGGCCATAACTTTTTTTTTTCTTGGCTCACCCTGTTTTTTTAGCCTTCAACTTCGAATTGTTGACGATGGATCGACAATCGATTTTTCTCCGTTGATTGGATGTGGAAGAAAGTATATCTTAGCTGGTTTATCACATTGAAAGGGTGAAGAGCTCATTGAGTTATTATAGTTTTGATCTCTTCTTGAGAAATAATTGTTGTCCAAACATCTTTGTGTTTAAATGTGATTGATTATGAAGGTATGCAATGGATATATTTATTGTTTGGCTTTATTAAAACATTTACGAAATATTGAATTCTCGCAAAAGGGATAGCACCATTGGGCGGTGGTTCCTCTCCTTCCTCTTGTTTCATAAATAGTTACACAACATTACATTATAAATAGAACATAGTTCATAAATTGTTTCATAAATAGTTACACAACATTACATTATAAATAGAACATAGTTCATAAAAAACAATCTCATAGTTTGTTTTATTATAGATTATATTGATAGGGGAATGTGCAAAATTCCTCAAAATACAAAGCAAATTTGACATCACTAGCTCATGAAAAAAGTATCATTATTAACTCCTTGGTTCAAATTGTAATTTGATTTTACTTTCCATTTTTTACGTAATTATTAAAATAGCCTGGAAGAAATCATTTTGTTAACATAATACTTCACATATATGATTTTATACTTTTATTTTGTATATTAATACCTTAAAATAAAATTTTCATACTTCATATGTAAAAATTAATAATATATATATGGTAGGGTAAAAATTAATTATTGATTTATATCTTGAAGTATTAATCAGAAACTATAAAGTA
The DNA here is from genome assembly GCA_037834125.1 of Lippia alba. Lineage (NCBI taxonomy): Eukaryota > Viridiplantae > Streptophyta > Magnoliopsida > Lamiales > Verbenaceae > Lippia > Lippia alba. The sequence goes on along the minus strand of JBBMKE010000011.1, from coordinate 6,435,360 downwards.
CCCAAATCATAAAATAGAGTATTTAAATTGTTAAATAGAGTATCTAGATTATAAAATTTTCGAATTATAAAATACAATATTCAAATTATATAATAGAGTATTTAGATTTAAAGTAGAATATTATTTGCAAAGGTTAAAGTACTCAGGTTTAAAATTGAAATCGAAATATGAGAAAGAAAAATAAAGAAAAAGAAAAGAAAAAAAAATTGTTCGTAAAAGTTAGAGTAGTATTTATAAAAGTCAAAATATCTAAATTTATAATTGACGTATTGCTAATATCAAAACATTCAGATTTAAAAATAGAGTATTACTATTGATAAAAGTTAAAGTACTTCAGTAAAAATTGAAGTATTGGAAAAAAAAAAGGGTATTGGAGAGTTTTAATTAGGACGAGTTGTTAATTACTAAAGTTTCTTCACATGATTATTTTAATTAAACATTCAATTGAATTGGAACGTTTAATTAACAAAAGTTCTCTTTTTTGGTAAAAGTTGTCCAAGGGCATTACGATATTTTGGTGGAGGTTTTCCGTTTTAGAGTGACTCGGTATGCTGACAATGTGTTGGCTAAAATTCCTCAAAGGTTGCGAGAGGTAACTTGGGCATGAAATCCGAATCCAAAGGCGATAATCTCTTATTAACTGTCTGTCTTAGGATGTAGTATCATACGATGGGGATCGGCATGAACAGCCAAGTGTGCTGGTACTGCCTCCAAGGGGAGTCCATGCAGCTTTATGCACACAGAATCACCCCCGCCCGTCTCATCACATTCATCAAAACCAACCAGTAGTCGACAAGCTCATCCCGAAAAGAGCAGAGATCGAACTGAGCTAAGAAGTCGACAAGCGGAACCTGAAGCTTGTCCCGAAAAGAGCAGCCTTAAAAAAGCTGATCCTGAAGAGAGCAGCAATATTCGAAAAGCTGAATCTGAAGAGCTAAGAAACATTCGAAAAGCTGAATCGGAAGAGCTAAGAAACACAACACGGAGTCGCCGCATGAAAAGAAACGCGGTCCGGAGTCTCTACATGAAAAGAAAAGTTTCGGTCTTGGATCAGCCCTCAGTACAAGACCAAGTCAGCAATAGCTACAGCTTATCACCGGCCCAATGTAAGAATTGTGTCGGGGGAGACAAATGCAAGGATATGCATTCTTGGTTTTGTGGTTCGGGGTTCACAATGTTGGCCAAGTTACAAGGCCATACCAAGGTACCTATGATGTGCGACCTTATTATTGTTTTAATATAGCTTAATTAATATATGTATACATACTACTTTTTTCAGGCTATTACTGGAATTGCCCTCCCATCTGGCTTTGACAAGCTATACTCAATTGCCAAGGATGGAACTATCGGAATTTGGGACTGCAACAGTGGTCAGGTAATTTGAATATATATTCTGAACTATATGTGTATATGCTTATGCTTAATCTTTATGTTTATATGCCTAACCTTAATTTATGGATGGAATTCGGATTCAGTGTGCTGGTTCTCTAACTTCTCATGCTGAAGTTGGTTGCCTCATGACTGAAGGCCCATGGGTGTGTGTTGGCTTCCTGAACTGTGTGAAGGTATAAATTATTTGTTATCTATCGTGCCACATACGTACTAAGTCGTTTTATGCGTCACTCCTTGCAACTTGCTCTTGTTGGTCTTTCAGGCATATAACGTCCAAAATGGTGGGGAGTTTTGTATGGCGGTACCCGGTGGTTTAGTCTGTAGCATGGTCGAGGGTGATGAGGAGTTGTTTGCCGGCATGGAGGTAACTTCTTGGTGTAATCTGGCCTTTGTTTATTTGTGGATTCTTGTGTTTCTGACTGAATCTTCACATGTATATAGGATGGTACCATATTGGTATGGAGTTGGAATATGGAGAAGATTCCTGAACCAACCGGGACGATGAAGGAACACAATGGTGCAGTGTGTTCCCTTGTCGTTGGGGGAGCTAATAGACTCTATTCAGCCTCAAGAGACTCTACCATAAAGGTATTATATTTGAAACTATGCTTCTTTTCTTTTCACATTTCTTCCAGCAATTTATATTTGTTACTCTCTTTCCAGGTATGGGACAGGCGGCATTTGCATTGCCTACAGACGCTACACGGGCATACGAGAGATGTGACGTCTGTCCTTGGCTGGGACTACTATTTAATTTCTGCTTCCCTGGACAATACGCTGAAGGTTTGGTGTGCAAATGAAAATGGGAAGATAGAGGTGACTCATGAGATTACAGAAGATTGTGTAAGTGAATTGATTCTCTTGTCCTTTTTATATCTCAGTCCGAAAGCTCAAAAATCAAATTCACATGCTTGCTGCTGTTGCAGGGGATGCTTGCTCTCTGTGGCATACACGATGCCAAAGTGCAGCCGATTCTGTTATGTTCGTGTGGTGATAACACCGTCCGCCTCTACGACTTGCCTTCGTAAGTGCTAACATAATTTGTGCCAAATCGTCTTGAATCTCTTGCTGACCAACTAAATCTTTACTTGTTATGATGAATTGAAGATTTAAGGAGAGGGGACGAATATTTTCAACACACCAAGTTGAAGTGATTGAAATCGGGACCGGTGGACTATTTTTCACCGGTGATGCATCCGGCGAAGCTTCTGTCTGGAAGCTGCTTGGAGCTGATTCTTGAGGTAAGGGTGGTTTCTGTAATTACATGAACCATGCCATGTCCATCAACAAAATATATATATCCCATATCTCCAATAATGATAAGTGTTAGACTTAACACCCTGAAAATCGTTGGTGCTCAACGCGTACAATATCAATTTTCATGCAGTTAGAGGAGTTCATTATTATTGCATCCCATATCTCCTTTTAACTTGCTTCCTTGCTACACTGGTTGTCTGATTATTCATTGTTGCAACTTTTAAGTAGTTGATTATTCTTTATTGCACTCACTCAGTGAATTTTGTTTTTTGTTTTGCAAGATCCGGATCATGAGGATGGTGATATAATCGGTTGGGGTGAATTCATGCAATCATTTATGCATAAAAGAATTTTTTTGGTAGAATTTATGCATAAAAGAATGCTCGTTTATATGTACATAAATGTTTATTTTGTAATGAGTTTTATTTAGAAGAGTAATACATGTCATTACTATTATCTGATCGGCACAGTAGTTCGATGTGAGTTTTAAAGTTTTTGATCATGGTTAGTCTGCATCAAAATTTAAATAATTATGTTATTTTTGAAGTATTGAATTCTTGCAAATTAAAAGGGATACGCATTAAAGTTATATACAATTTATCATCTAGATTGTAAGAATATAAGGAATAATTAGGCCGACATAGCCTTAGGTTTGATATGATCATTGGACAAAATTTTCGAGTTTGGAAACTTTCATAGAGACACCCCAAAGTTTGTTATAATTACACAAAATTTTCGAGTTTGGAAGACTACATGGAGATACCCTAAGGTATGATATAATTATACAAACTTTTTGAGTTTGGAAGATTACCTAAACTTTTTTGAATGACGCAATTAAATTTATCTCAGGATGGTTGTCTCACATTATGGATAACATAATAACATTTGGATCTCAAAGGAATATAGAAAATTTATAGATAACATAATAACATTTAGATCTCAAAGGAATATGAAAAACTACAACTCAGTGTTATTTAATCAAATAATTATTTTATTACATGCCTTGTGAATTTAATAATTACATTATACATCCCAAAGACATCAAAATTTTGAAATATCATTAAATTCATGAGTGTGTAATATAATTATTAAATTTATTTGAGAATGTAAATATAATTATTTGATTAAATAACATCAAATTATAATTTTCTATATTTCTTTGGTATCTAAATGTTACTATCTTATTCATAAGGTAAACTGGAATATTATTAAACTCATGAAAAGGTGTAATTGTCCTCAAGACGGTGTATAAATGTACATATTAAATTTATGTGAGTCTAAAAATATAATTATTTGAATAATTGATACTAAATTGTAGTTTATATATTACTTTGGGTCCATACGTAATTATAAAAGGGTAAGTTTTGGAGTTACGCATTATATGAATTCAACCTCGCAAAGAACATTTTGAAGAGGAGTATTTTGCTGATTATTGCAGGTTCTCTCTCTACCCAGAATCTTGTTGTAAATGTTAATCTTTCTCTTTTCAAGAATTAGGGTTTTTAGCTCCACTACTTCCTTGATTATGCACACTTGTTTTTTGTCTGATATCCTTCAGTTGATGATTTCTCTTATGCTAACTCTGTAATTGAGAGGGACATTACCTGTTCGACGAAATGCCCATCAGACTTTTATACATGTTTATGCTTGTCTCTGTGTGTGTAACTTCTATTCTTTCGATTTTTTCTGCTGCAAAGGTTCTTTATTTTCTTCTTCTGATTTTTCAGGGTAATTGAGAATGTTTTGGAAGTCGAAGCATATCTACTCTTTATCACAACGGCAGGCTCAGCTTTGTTTCAACAGTTGTAGACAAGATTATGGTAATTATGTCAAAGTTTTTGGTGCTCTATTGCACAATGCATTTTGCACTGTCACTGAGCCGCCTAAAGCTAATGACTTGCCAACCATAGTCGAGTCGCCTGAGCTTCCCAGTTGGGTTAAGCCTTCGGATAAGAACAAAGGTCCCGGCAAGGTAGAGGATGATGATTTTGTGCCTCCGTCAATATCTTATTGGATTGAGAACCACGGTACTCGTGTTCAAGAAATTGATATGAAAGCCGTAGTAAATGACATTGTTGAGAGTGATGTTGATAAGGTTAGTAAGATTCTAAAGAATAAGTTTGACTCCCCTGATTCGGTTGTGGAAGCACTGAACGGTTGTGATTTTGATGTTTCTGATAGTTCGGTTGAGCAAGTGTTGCGAAGATTCGGCTATGACTGGATTCAGTGTTTTGGGTTCTTCAGATGGGCTGAATTGCAGAAGGGAACTAAACACTCACCTGATTTGTACAACTTAATAGTTGATAATTTGGGGAAGACGAAGAAATTCGACGTGATGTGGGAATTAGTGGAAGAAATGAGAGAGTTGAAAGAATACATCACGTTGGAGACAATGACCAAAATACTGAGACGACTCGCCAAGGCTGGGAAATATGAGGATGCAATAAAAGCATTTGAAAGAATGGAAACTTTTGGAGTGGAGAAAGATGTGACTGCATTGAATAGATTGACGGATGCATTGGTGAAGCAAGGAAGCATTGAGCATGCGGAACGAGCATATATTGAATACAGGGAAAGTATACCTCCTAATGCACAAACCTTCAACATGCTAGTGCACGGTTGGTGCAAGACTAGGCAAATGGAGAAAGCTAAAAAGACTATTGATGAGATGCGGGAAAATGGGTTTTGCCCTAATTCAGTGACATATACATCTTTAATCGAAGCTTATTGTCGCGAAAAGGATTTTCGTTTAGCTGATAAAATATTGCAACAAATGAAGAAGAAGGGGTTCCATCCGAGTGTTGTCACGTACACAATCATGATGCATGCTTTTGCGAAAGCTAAGGAAATAAAGAAAGCCATGGAAGTTTATGAAGAAATGAAGAAGAATAATTGCTTGCCTGATGCTCCGTTTTATAATGCATTCATCAATGCACTTAGTCGAGCCGGTATGCTGAAAGATGCTGATGAGGCATTTGATGACATGTCTAAGCAAGGAGTTACTCCTGACGCATCGACTTATAATACTCTAATCTATATTGCTGCTAAAGATCTGCAAGAAGAGAAGGCATTGAGTTTGCTCAAGAAAATGGAGGAAACAAAATGCAAACCGGATTTAAATACTTATGCCCCGTTGTTGAAGATGTGTTGCAAGTTGAAGAGAATGAAGGTGCTTTCATTTTTGTTGAGCCATATGTTTAAGAACGACGTTGGTCTTGATCTCGGGACATATTCGCTTCTGGTGAATCGTTTGTCTAAGAATGGGAAAGTCGAGCGGGCTTGTTCGTTTTTCGAGGAGAGTGTGGCTAAGGGATTTGTTCCCATGGACAGTACGTTTGAGAGTCTTGTTAAGGTACTTGATACGAAGGGAATGGGTGAAGAGAAGAGGAGACTTGAGGAACTGATGTCGAAGGCTAAAAACGGGTCAGGATTAAGCCAGCCATTGTGATTAATCATGCTAATTATTGTAAGGTCATGGTTTTGATTCATGAAAATATTTGAGATGCTATATCTGAGGTCCACTTCATTGGATTTTATGTTTTATGTAGCTGAAATGCGGTTCATTAATTGATCAAGTTTTTTGATGTGGTTCTGAATTTAGTATCATTTTGCAGAAAGATGGTGTTGGGAGTTTGTGAATGAATAATTCTAACACGAATCTGATTCTGTCAAGTTAGTGTAATGAAACATTTAAATTTGTCCTTATGGTTGGCTCTTATTGTGGTATTAAAATTCTCCATAAAATTGGTATGATTTGCGCCCCTAGTATTTTCTACCTAGTGTCAGTTTCAGGTATAAGTACCATTTTGTTTAAAGGTCGTCTCAACTCTTTTTGGGAGTGTGGTGTGAGTTGCTTCAACATCATAGCACCTGGTGCTCGAACATTGGCTTGAGACATTTTCTCTACCTCTTCTTGTCGGTTTCAGGTACAAGTATCCTTTTGTTTAAAGGTCGTCTCAACTTTTTTTGGGAGTACGGCGTGAGTTGCTTCAACGTCAAAGCACCTAGTGCTTGAACATTGGCTCGAGACATTTTCTCTACCTCTTTTTACCCTGAAAGTACAAGGACACCTTATATTCTTGAACCGATAACCATCTTTCGACTAGTGAAGACACGTTAATAAATTGTATGAATTGTGAGCAATCTTGTTGGGATATTTTTTGCACTATTGCACCTTGTATTATTTCAAGAAATAATATTTACGTAAATTGATTTATTTTAGTTTATTTATGCTGTGTTTCGTTGTTATCGACCTGAAAACATATGTGTTTTTACACTTACCAAAAACAACTACAACTAATAATCCCATAAAAAATTTCACGACTGATTTAATCTGTCTTGTTCGAACATACTGAATTTTCAGACAAAATATTACAGCTTATACGTTGGGAAAACATCATATTACCTTTAACAACTTCGAAGTTCTTAACAATAAATAAAGTGTAACACCCTGATGTATGGAACCGACACAGCGATATGAACACAACATTATACGGATACGACAACATAAATATTTTGTTAAAATTTTCAAGTTACGAGTGTTAGACAAAATATTCGACACAACATGATATGAAAAAATAACATTTTTAAAAATTTGCGTCCATTAGAGGTAACACCATGTCCACACGCTAAAATGACTGTTAATATGTCCAATTGTAAATACCAATTATTTCTATAGTATTGTAAATCCTGCCTCGTACAATTCATGTAAAAAAATGGAAAGAATACTTGTTATTGAAATTTAATCAGCAATTCCGCACTGATAGACATATCCATATACATTCTCTTAGAAAATATTATCTTTTAAAAAACCTACACATTCTACGAATTTGACAAAAATCTATGAGGCACGGAACATAGCAACAAAAATATTTTCTTGTATTTGTCACGCGAGAAGTGTCTAACACGACACGGACGACAAAATAATATTCTCAGGAGCGTCCGTGTAATTGAACAAAGATCAACCAAACTTGAGGCAGCAAACCACATTCTTTTGGGGTGTGTGTGAGTGTGAGAGAGATATTACAGCGACAAAGAATTCAACTGATTTAGGCGAGGTAATCTCCGGGGGCTCGGCTTTTGCAATCCATCTCTTCCCAAAAACTCTTCAATCAACCTATACCAAACAGCATAAGGTCAAAAATTAATGTGTCTAAATTCTAAATGTCATATGAATATATATACACACGATAGGGATAATTACAGAGACCTACACTACAATTCGACGTAATTAAAAAAGCTTCCCCTAAGAATTTCGGTTTCATCTTTTTCGATATATATTGATGATATCATGTGTATCAGGAATATAATAGCATGCATTAATAATTTAATACCAAACATCAAGGGAAGTATTTGTAATTTCTCAAAAAAATGAAAGGACGGTAGTTAGACCAAACCTCAACAAGGTATGCCACTGTAATTATCACATATAACGACTAGAACATTTTTTATGTATGGTGTACTCACATGCTGCACAGAGCCTTTTGCGACGCGGCCAGCTCACGATCAGGAAAACTATCTTCTAGATGAAAACTCAGCCAAACGTAAAGATCAAGAACCTTCATTCACCATAAAGACAGACAAAATTACATCATTGGTTTTTTTTTCCCCTAATTATTTGAGCAAAGTGGGATTTTCCATTCATAAGTAGTTTTCAAGAACGATAAATTAAGATATTATTAATATCACTAACCTTGTGAATTGATTCGAGCTCCTTGAGAGCATTATGTGATTTTGGGATTTTGAGGGTCCCAGGAGTAAATATTTCCTTAAGGTGAACAACACGATTCTTAGAGTAACTTTGAGCAAACTGCCAATCGAAGAAGAAGTGACTTACACAAGAAATGATTATATGAACATATGTTTCCCCAAATGAAGTAGAGTAAACTACTAAAAGTCAAAGTGTTATATGCATAAATGTTTACTGAAACAAAGAAAATGATAATAACAAAGGGGTAGAAGTAAAATCTCACCTGAGTGAGTCCCTGGGATGAGATGTCATCAGCCATATCAACGGGGCTACAGATGAAAGAAAAGATGATTGAGTTACACGAAAGATTGTTACATATATATAAATGTTTAAATATCAACAAAATTACAGAAACATCCATTTTGAATAGAACGAAAAGGAAGTTTCCTTCGAACGAAAAGGAAGTTTCCTTCCCTAATGGGACAAAAATGTTACCTCATAGTAAAGAGATACTTATCATTCAGATTAAGAGGTAGCTCATCAAGAACAGCAGCGGCTTTCTGTTTAAAAAGAACATAAATTTCCAATTAAAAGTATTGAAAATATTACATATAGATGAACAAATTGCATGAGAAAATCACGAAAGCAAAGTCGTCCAGAAAGAAAAGGAAAGGGGAAGCTTTTGCTTACCAACATTTCCTCACAATCAGTGATGAAATAGTTTTTTGATAACTTCGCGTTCTCCTTAAAATGCTCCTGGTAAATAAAAGGGAGAATATGTGGAGCACATCAAGAACAAAAAGTTGTCGCCTGTACATACGTATGTGTGTGTGAGAGAGAGAGAGAGACCCTACCAATATCTGGTATAAGCTGTAATCTGGATGCACACGTGAATACATAAACAAAAGATCAAAGTTTGGAAAAAGTCCGGCTTGCTGCACCCCACCAGAAATTATCAGAAAAAGAAAACAAAGAATGGAAAATTTTCCAAATGATTTGGAAAATCGGCCAGAAACCTAAAAGAAAAAACCAAAATCCACCTCTAGAATTGGAGAGGGTGAACTCAGTGATGAATGAAGTAGAGGTAGATCATCAGCATGAAGACAAGTAACTTCGCCAATGGGAAATTTGGATCTATATCTTCCAGCTCTTCCTACATTAAAAATTCTTGAGATCGTATAGTCACACATAGTAATGAAAAAATAATTTGTTGAAAATTTTAACTTACCAGCAATTTGTTTAATCTCAGAAACAGTAAGATCTCGTGTTTCCACACCATCGAATTTTCTCAAAGTTGAAAAAATTATTCTTGATATATTAAGGTTGAGACCCATTCCAATGGCATCACTAGCTACGAGAACATCAAAATCACTTTTGTCATCGTTGAACATGGTCGCCTGCAATCTTAAGGAATTGCTTAAATCAGCCAGTTTCAGCTTTTCACCAGATAAATACTTCAAAATCTTAACAGATGGCATAAAAAAAAAATTCACTTAGTTTCAAACTTCCCCTCTTAATTATCAGGATTTGATCAAAACTCCCAATACATGGAATTATGGCATCATTTAAATATGTGCAACAATCAGCAGAATGCAGTATAAAGGAGGTATGTCGTTTTGAAACCAAAGGAAATTTGTTTATTTGTACATATTACAAGTGGCGAAGCAGCAATTATTGCTTAAGTAAACTTTGACAAATTCTAAGCAGAGACAAATGAAAGCAAAGAACCTGTCTGGTTCGAGTTTCTGGAGGTAATGAACCATAAACAACGGAGCAAAGATGGTTCCTTCCCCCTTGAATTCGTCTCTGCCAACATAAAAGACAATAAGGTTATGCTAATAAAAGTAAATATAAATCAATAAAGAGAAAATATATCAAAAATTGTAGCTTTCTTTACCTTAATTTTGTATATATCATAACGTGAAAATGCGACAATGCAGTCACCGGTCCGTATATTAGAAAAGGATCCAAGAGGAACCTTTAATGGAACAAGAGGCGAAAGCCTTTCATAATATTGAACCTAAACCAAACATTAAAAAATTATTGTCAATGAAAGAAAATAATTTGGTTCATCATAAAAAATAATTTATGAGAGAGAGAGAGAGAGAGAGCTGAAAATTCAATACCTTGACATCATCATCAGTCACTTTAAGTATTTCCTTTATTAGAGGAACCGCAGCCGGATCCCCACATAAGTGTAGCTCATCAGCTGATATACCTAGTAGAGCTCGTGTAAATGAAAAGCCTCTCGATCGACACCCCACCATCTGATAAAATAAATCAGTTGACATTAATTGGAAAAGCTCACATGCAGCAAAATCCCATTTCATTGCTTAATGAAACAAATCGATTCTTAACCATAATTAGTGATGTAAAATGCAGGGATGAACACAGACAGACCTGAATTTCATCAACAACAGCACAGTTGTAATCAGATGTCACATCTGCCATTTCAACAGTGACAGCCTTATGTTTTGCTCCTTCAACTTCCTCCCTCTCTTGTCCAGTAATAAGATCACATGGAACTTTAGCCTTGTTTAGACGTTGAGCAACCTCCCATGCCAAAAGCCTCAATGGCCCACAATAAATACCTACGGCATGGTCATGAATGAATGTTTGCAAAACCTTTTGCTTCTGAAGAAGTTAATGTTGCACCAAAGCTATAAAAGTTGTTGCAAAAGCAAGAAATTCACATTCAACAAAATAAATTAAAAAGAACATAGAAACTAGGAAAAGCTTCGTATTATTTGACTTCTCTTTTAGGGAATTCTGTTTTCAAATACTCCCAACTTCTACTACTAATTATTTATCCAAAATCTCTAAAATGAAGCACCTTTAGCAATGCAAAATGCCTTCAAACACCTCCTAATCAAATCCCCAAATGCAAATACAACAGAAGAGAGAATAATTGATCAAAGTACCTGACGAACTTGACTCCAATCTCTTAAGAGCTTGATATGTTTTGCCACTATTTGTCGGGCCAACATGTAATATTACATTTCTTTTTTTCCGGCGAGCAATAGGATACCATGTATGTGGACGACTACAATATGAAGGAAAAATCAGTACATGAAAACGAGATGGAAATGCTTTATCATGGGATCAAACTTTCATCTTCACATCATTTCTCTTACGTAAGGTCTGTGAAATCAAATTTCTTGGGACCGTTAGAACTGCCGAAATTCCGTAAGCACTGATAGACACCGTATGAAATTCCGAACTTTGATTCCAAGGTATCAGCATAATCTGACCAGCCAAAGACAATGGAAGATAAGTCTAAACAAAGAACTGAACTACTTTGCATAAATATCAATGCAAACGATCAAATTTCCAATATATCGAATCACAAAAACGCAAGAATACGAAAAACAGCACAAACCAAAGCAAATGCTAATAACATAAACTTGGTGATCATCAATCTACCATCTCCACAACAGATGCACAGAAAAGTCAAACTCTATCTACTGATTAAACTTTAACTTCGTTTTAATATAATCAGAATATGCCCTAGCTTGTTACAATTCTACAATACAAATTGCAGAGAAGGAAACACCGGCTCGGTACGCAAGCTATCATACAAAAAGCTGCAACCTTTACATCAACAAACGAACAGAAATACCCAACGTTCTTCATTCCAATCTCTAATTTACATATATTTTCATGAATTCTTGAATACGAGTTAAGCCCAGTAAAGAGAGAAGCTAAACCATAGATACATATACGAATAAACGGCAAAAAGATACAAACTTTAGAAGTGCATTACCTGGAAGAAAAGCCCGCCAAAGCCTCCGGCGAAAATGCAAAGAACCCATATCTAATTCTCCTAATTTACAGCTTAGTTTCAGATTTTTCAAAGCGAAATCAAACGGAAGCTGAAATTGTAGAAAAAAGAAACGATTAAAAATTACTATTTTCAATATAAAAATTCAACAAATATTGGAAAATAGAGAAATCAAGTATGCGGTAGTAATGGAGAGGAGGAGTTTCGGCGCCAATGGCGGGTTCTCCCACCGCCGACTTCGATTGTGCTGGGTTTGCGATATACCAATTTTTGGTAGAATTCGTCATTGCGATACAAGAGGTTAAATTGCATTTTGGTCCTCATAAATAAAATGATATCAATATGGTCATTCAAGAAATGTCTCTCCCACTAATTAAAAATAAAAGTAATATAGTATTTTATTCAACAACATAATATTGATTAGAAAAATTATGAAGTAATTAATAACCATACATATTTAATGAGAATTAAAAAATAACATCAAAATTTTAAAACGCGATAGTAATATAACGTAAAATTATATTTTTATTATAACTATAATAGTTCATTAATATAATATTGAATTAGAATTCAAAAGTAAGTTTTAAAATTATATTTAATTAAAAATAAAAGTTAAAATTATTATAATAATATTTAATTATATTTATATTATAATTATAACAATTTTAAATATATGTGTTTAAAAAAACAGAATTAAAAATGAATTAACAGAATTAGTGTGAAAAATAAATTTTTTCACTTTGGGACTACATTTATCAAAAAAGGGGACAATTTAAAAACTACGATACAAAAAAAAAATAAGCATATTTTTATTGGACGAAAAATGTAATTTTCTCTTTATGCATGTGAATCTAAAGTGTTTATTATCATTTTCTATACGCAAAATATGCATCAAATTTAGATATAAACATAAAGTGGAATTTGTAATATTTCACCATACTTTATTGGAATAAATATGCAAGAATATTTATTGCAATTTATACATAGAAATAAAATATAAATATTAATAAAATACAAAATTTCAATTTGAAAAATACAAATTTAACAAACATTACAAATATGACATTACATTTTCAATAAGGAAAATTACATCTAACTACCCTGTATTTAGGTCTAATTACAACATAGTCCATGATTGTTTAGAAATTACATTTTAGTCCCTATCTTTTGTTAATATTTGTAATTAGGCCT
>JBBMKE010000011.1:6404408-6420502 GCA_037834125.1 Lippia alba | reverse complement strand
TAATAAATTTATACTTTTATTATTTTCAATGAGTTGGTGGATATTAGGTTTTGAGAGTAGTCTGAATCAGAATAGCTACCCATAATCATAATGGTAATTTGGTAGGCATTAAATTGGACATAGTATAGTTGGACAATTATTAGGAATTAATAAAAAATGTTGTATACGTACTTTAAAGTCATGTAGATATATTGCAAAACGTACAAGTTGGGAAGGATCATGATGGGGGGATCTCAATAGAATTCTTGGTTTTTTGTTTATTTTATGTTATGTATGTAGATTAGTATTTTTCAAAACTTGATAATTGTATTAATGTTGTCTCTATTATCTATCATGTTCAAAGTATGTAATGTGTTTTTTTTATTATTAAAGTACAAAACTATCTTAACACTAAACATAACAATATTTTTAAAAAATATTACATGTTTGTGTCTGAGTTTTGCCAAATAAACATATTAAACACTGCATGTGACACCTTTCACAAAATATTGGTAGCGTGTTATGTTCGTAATTCCATGTTCATGTCAATCAAGCATAAGTCTGAATTAATGATTAATCGTAAGTGTTTTTAATAACTCAAGTCTTGAAACCTTTAATTAAACTGTATTTTTAATAATAAGGCTTATTTCGGAAAGACAACTTTCATTTTTTAGTAATTAGTTAGCTTTGTTTTCTAACCTTTGATAATTAGTGCAATTGATATTTTAATTTTTAAAAAATATTACACTTAATCCTTAATAATAAACTTTTACCGTTGATTTTTTCTCTGTCACGATAATCCAAACTTCAAGATCACTGTCATCGTATTTGCCTTTTCAAGGCAAACGAAGCCCATACACAGTTGTCCCTATTGGCCGCCGAAATCTGCTGCGAAGCTCCGCTAGCCGTGGCCCGTGTTTAACCATTAATTTTTCCTTTGTTGATGGTCCGATTTTGGTTTCGAGACCACTGTCATGTTTATTGCTTTGAGAGTTTCGATTTAACATATAATATCAATACATTTTAAATCTGTTCTATACAGATCTATTCTGCTAGAAGGGGTTAAATTAAATGTAATAATTTTTGAATAGTAAGGAAACAACATTCACACTAATTCACATATAAGAAAAACAAAATGCATTAAGAGTAAAAACGTGTGTATGATATTAATCGTTAATAACATATAATTAATTAATTGAAAGTAAGAACACAAAAATTGACACTAATTAAAACCATGGGACAAGATGGCATTTAATTGGACACGAATCAAATCATCCACCAAAGAGAAAAGATAAATTGACAAAGAGAGCACCTATCAAAATCAAATAAATGGTTTTATACAAAACCTTAATCATCACAATTTTGGGACCCAAATATATTTCTTAGTGGAGGCTTCACTTCTAAATGTTAGTGGGATTGTGTGTCAAAGACTCAAAATATATGAAGATTGGTATTAATTAGCATTTTGTTTGATTAATTTTGTTCATGGACTAGGATAAATATGGGACCAAATTAAGCACTTCCGCCGTCGTCTTAATCATTGATTTTGTATTAACAATATCTGAATGATCTCACATTATCTTCCCCTTAATCATTTGATTTGGCTCTGAAACAATTAATCACTTTTATTTGTACCTTTTTTTTCGCAAATATTAGTATTTAGTAAGGGTTGAAGCTGGTCAAATATTATATTCATCTTGATGCGGGTCGTATTTGTTTTTAAAAAAGATTGATTATTGTTGTACTAGGGTGCTTTTGATGCCATTGCAGTTGGATATGATTAGCATTTAGCGATGGAGCCATGTTTAAGAACCTGAACATAATGAATAAATAAATGGGGAAAAACGTTCAATATTAAAATAATCTATAATTGCATATGTTACATATTTTAGATTTTTTTTATGCTAGCTTTTAAATCTATTTACCCAAAAAAAAAAAAGAGTTGATGTGGTTGTATTTTATTTATATTAGAATAAATGAGGAAATGACAAAATATACCTTGGAACGTTTAGTACAAATTTAATGCCGACAAAAATATGTATGACAGCTCCGGGATAGCCTCTACAGGAGGAGTGATCAAAGATGAAGAGGGGAAGTGGCTCGTGGGTTTTAGTTTCACAATAAAGTTTGGTAAGATTTCTATCAATATGGCGGAAATCTTGGGTCTTAGAGAGGGCTTCCAGCTAGTTTGGGAGCGCACTATCATAAACTTGACGCCGAATGCGATTTGGAGATTGTGGTCAATCTAATGAGAAAGGTTGATGCGGCTGACCACCCTTTGGAGGTTATTGTGGAAGACTATCGTAAACTGTTACGAATGCCATGAGATTGTTGTCTCAAACACATAAGAAGGTCCGAAAATGCCATTAACGACACTCTAGCGAAGATGTGTCATCAAATGAAAGAGGTTAAACTTATCTGGTTTCAGTTCCCGAAAGGGATTGAGATCGAGGAAGAGGATGCATGTTGGCACTTAGTTTTGTATTGTTTCTCTATTTACCATAAATAAATAAATAAACGAGGACAATCATGATATAACTTAATAGTTCGTGGTTATATGTATCAACATAAACTCCACAAACATAATAATTATATATAAAAAAAATTATATTATATCCCTTAAAAGTATATGAATGTACAACTAAACCCCTATTATTTTTTTTGGAAAGAATTTGAGCCTTTTATAGAATTTTAAAATTTCAATATAACCGATCTTATAAAACGAATAATTATATTAGAGCCCCCGAAAATATATGAAATAACTAGGAAACAACATACCAAAATAACATATACAAACATTAGAAACCAAACAAATTGTAAAAATAAAGCATAAAAGATTAAAGATTCATGAAAACAATTAGATAAAGAATCCAACCATAGTAGATGAGAGATCATAAATTTCATCAATCTTATAGGCTTATACCAAAGATTGATCCTAAATAATGAAAGTATGGCATTAATGTATGGGGAGATGGAATCCACAAGATTCAACATTAGGGTCAAATGGTAACCCCACAGAATTGGTGATGGGAACTTCTACTGCATTGAAAAGGATGGACCACTGAGTAAGCCCCCCTAACTTCAGACAGCTGCCCCCCTATGTGTGTGTGACACACCCCTCACAATTTTTATTTTACCTCTCAAATTTCATCTTAACTATATTCCCAAATATTTTAAGTATATTTAGAAGTTAGAATCTCTGATCTAAGATACCTCCACTTTGATCCGACGAAATAGATAAAAGAAAATAAGTCAAATACTCAACAGTTCGTTAATGAAGAAGTACAATTTATACCACTCTCAATATTCATAATAATATCTAAAATAAAGCTCCAACACACTATACACTCTGTAAATTTTGTTTCTTATAACAAATATGTCCCTCCAGAACCAACTGAACTATGTCTTACGAGCTATTCTAACTAACCATGATTTGATTTGAGTTTCGGTATATTTTTCTAGTTTCGTCGTGTTTAGTCTTTTTTGTTATGTGTTCTTTGATGCATTATCCGGTATTTGTTTCGTATTTTTTCAAGTTGAATGATGAAGGTGAACCCTCGTTATGGATATATTTTTGGTTATATTTAATCTTTTTATCATGCATTATTCGGTATTTATTTCGCATGTTTTCAAACCTAATAATAACAACAAAAGCGATCCCTTATTATTACCTGACACTTATTTTGTGTGTTTTCAAAACTTGTGATAAAAACAAACCCTGTTACATATATTTTGATCGTATTTAATTTTTTCATTATGTATTATCTAGTTTTTATTTTGAATATTTTCAGACCTTAAGACAAAGGCGAACCCTTATTATAGGTATGTTTTCCAGATAGCATAAATCAGATGTTAGATTATGGTGCTTGTTATAACACACACACACACACACATATATATATATATAAAACTAATAAAAGTAGTAACAAACACGAACACGTGAATCTCATAAATAAATAAAAAATAATATCTCATTATATCAAAACATAACACAAAAGATAAACATGATTCATTTACAAATTCAACTCAATTCGACTAGGCTCATTTGCACCGAATCCCCCCATGAACAAACTTTGAGAGAATAAAATCATTCATGACAAAGAATGAAAAAATTTAACCACAAAACATTCCTAAATTCCAACAGACAACTAAACACCACAGCCCAAGAAAAGCAAAAATACATATTGTATAAAGCGACAACACCATTTCAAATAAAAAGTGAAAAAACTAAAAATTGAAAATTAGAAAACAAAACATATTAAATATGTAAACTTCTTTAGGTGCTTTTTAACTTTGTTTTGCAAGACCAAACAAATGGCAAAGGGGAAACACAAATAAGCAACTTGGAAAAGGATTTTTTTTTTATTTAACCAAATCTCTCCACTTTTGCTGACCAATTTGTGCAGGTGACCATGTCGTTCTAGGTCTTGAACTACAGCAATACGACAACGCCTTTGCATCCCATTCTTGGGCTTCGGGTAAAGAGAAGAAAGACAAAAACACACACATACCCACGCGGGTGTGTGTGAGAGAGGGGGTGTTTCTGTTATGGCTGCACTTTATTCTGTTCAAATCCGATACTTGGCTGCCTGTTGCTATTTTGCTGCTGAGAACGAGGCTCTGTTGTAGTGTTTTAAGATAAAGAATCATAATAAACTAGGACTCTCTCTCTCTCTCTCTCTCTCTCTCTCATAATGGCATTGTTCTTGAGTTAGTCTTGTCTCGTATTTTCGTGTCATTTCGCATTTGGGTTTCTCGAGTCCAGTCTCTTTCGTGCTCCTACAGTCGTGTTTTAGTGTGTGTGATTCTGTTTTATGAGATCACAGTGGTAATCGGGGATAAAAATCCGATCTTGAGGATACCCAGAAAATAGAATGGTGGAAAACGGAAGATTTTGTTGGAATTGAGAATGGACATTTGAGTTTTCGGCATTTGTTTGTGTTGATTTTGAGAAAGATTGGATCTTTTTTGGTGGGGTGACGGTGAAGAGTGAAGAGAGTGCGCATGAAGAGATAGGTGGAAAGTGGAAACCATGAAAGATGAGAATTCCAAGAAGGGCAAGGTTTTTGATCCTCTCCCTTACTCACACACACATATTTCTATGCTATGTTGAATAAAATTAGAGATTTTTTTGTTTTGGTTTCTGAAATGGAATTTGTTTGGGTATTATGTGAAGTTTTCATGGTCAAAGAAGATGGTTAGGAGATGGTTCAGTATCAAGTGCAAAAGTGAAGAATTACATGCTGATGTAGCTGTTAATTATGGAGGTGAGTATTCCAATTTCCAAGCATCCAAATTACAGTGGTTTGTTTGAGATTTTGTGTCTGATTTTGATTGTTTCACTGAGGTTTCTGCTTAATTCCTTTATATTTGATGATCTTGTCATTTTTCTGCATTTTTACCTCAATTCTTAAAGCTTAATATGGTTTAATGATTGGCTGCTGAGAATACCGATGAAAAGAAACAATTATTTCATTTTTTTATTCTCATTTTTTGTCTTTCACTGGTTTGTCTTTTATTCCCAAACAATCAAATTTAGCCACTATTTTTCTTTTTTTATTTAATCTCATGATATTCTTTGATTAGCCTTTGTACTTGAGCATTGCTACTTAATTGTAAAGTTAACCCTTCATTAGGATCCTTTTTCTTCTTCTTCTTGAATGAGAGCAATTTTTTTTTACTGTGACTTGTTTATGCTTTCTTTTCAAGATTAAGGCTACGGGGCTTGCTGTTCATTTGGCAGTTGGCAAACAGTGATAATAATATGAAGAAAATGTGAAGTCATATGAAGTACTTATGCTGTTTGATTTTGAGAAACTGAATATTTGATGATTTTTAGGTGGTGATAGAGAGTGGAGTAGCTTCTCTGAGAGGGAATCATCTACAACCAAGAAAAGTAAAACTGGTAATTATGAGCATCATACTTCTTAAGTACTTTACTGTATAACTACGTATTGTGTTACTACCGTATAACTTTACTAATTACGCTGTCATTATTTTAACTTGTCTGTATAGCTACGTATTTCTCATTGGCTTATACTTGGAAAACACTCCTTTGATGTTGAAAATATAGTCCTTTTCTTCTTTTTCTTTTTAGAAAATCCACCCAAGAATATGGAGCGTTCGTTCTCCCGTTCACGCTCCCGTTCCAGGCGAGGAAGAGGTTATCTCGATGACCCTCAGATTCTTAGTATTCAAAACTACAGGTTTGTGTCATTGCTACATTATTATTAATTAAAAATATTCAATCTTGAAATCTAATTACTCTTGCTTTCTCTGTGTGTGTATGTGTGTCTGTTTTCTAGTGTATTTGTGTCAACATGGAATGTTGGAGGAAGATCACCACAAATCCATATGAATTTAGATGATTGGCTACATTCAGCACCTCCTGCAGATATATACGTTCTTGGGTACGACTTTACTTGTGATTTACTCATCAAGGTTGGATTTTTACTTATTTTAAGCTGGAAGTTTATTTTATTTTACCTTTGTAGATTCCAGGAAATAGTCCCTCTAAATGCCGGAAACATTCTCGGTGCCGAGGACAATGGGCCTGCCAAAAAATGGCTCTCTCTTATTAAAAGAACGCTAAACAACACGCCTGGCGCTAGCATGAACCACGGGTTCCATACACCCTCACCTATCCCAGATCCCATTGCTGAGTGGAATGCAGACTTTGAGGGATCAATCAGGCACAAAGCATCAAATTTCTTCCCACGCTGCTCGTTCCAAACACCATACGTGGAAAATGACATTTCTACCCCTCAAGCCCGTCTCGACAGGCGGTTCAGTGTGTGTGACCGTGTAATTTTCGGTCACAGACAGAGCGATTTCGACTCCACTTCAAGGTGGGGTTATAGACCAAGTGATTGTTCCTCTAGTAGTCACAGACCGAGTGATTATTCTTCGGGCGGACCCCGACCAAGCGACTATTCAGTTGGTGGGCCCCGCCCAAGTGACTATTCTTGGGGCCAGAGGCCGAGTGATTTCTCTAGATGGGGTTCGGATGAGGATTATTTGCCTGAGGATTCACCGAGTACGGTGCTGCAATCGGCTGCATGTGGTGCTCATGCATCAGTGCAAGATGGACATTCGGGATATTCTCTTGTGGCAAGCAAGCAAATGGTTGGTATTTTTCTCACGGTTTGGGTCCGAAGCGAGCTGAGGGAAAACGTGAGTAATATAAAGGTTTCGTGTGTTGGGAGAGGATTGATGGGATATCTTGGGAATAAGGTAAGCTAATTTACATATTATGAGTGTTACACATTTATATTTTGCTTCTTCACACTTTGTGCCTTTGAATGTTTTAATTTTACTTTTATATTGATTGCTATTTAGAGTTTTCGACTTATTGCAGTTTACCATCTGACTTCATTTTCCGACTATAAAGTGTCACCAAATATATCGGACATACTACCGATGGTAAACGGCAATAATAGAGAACTCGTAAAACTTGGGACCGGGAAAATTTGAAACATAGATGGAAAAGTGCTAAAAAACTGAATCATTTGGATTGAAGAGTTTTCTTATACCTATATTTCGTTCATTTATTAAAATATGGCAAAGCTATTTGTTTTATTGCAGGGATCAATTTCAATCAGCATGTTGCTACATCAAACTAGCCTTTGTTTTGTGTGTAGTCACTTGACATCTGGTCAAAAGGAAGGAGACGAGCTACGTAGAAATGCAGATGTCATGGAGATTCTAAGGAAAACGAGATTTCCACAAGTTAATGGCAACAATGATGAAAAATCTCCGGAGACAATTCTTGAGCACGAGTAAGATTTTTTTGTTCTCTAATTTTCTTATGTAAAAAAAAAAAAAAGATGATTGCTTAGTGTCCTGCTTCTTTTCATTGATTTGCCATTAAACTATTTCCTAATAGTTATTTTTTGGATGTAGGCGAATTATTTGGTTTGGAGATCTCAATTATCGAATAGCTCTTCCTTACCGGTCTGCCAAAGCGCTCGTTGAAATGCAGAATTGGAGAGCACTACTAGAAAAAGATCAAGTACGATATATCATGCACACACTCTCTCTCTCTTAATGTTGATGTTATATGTTTAATTCTTGGATAACTATGTTTAATAACTGTTTCTTTCTTTTTCTTCTTACAGTTGAGGATAGAACAGAGACGAGGTCGAGTTTTTGATGGTTGGCAAGAAGGGAAGATATATTTCCCACCAACCTATAAATATTCACATAATTCAGACAGATATTCAGGTGATGATTTGCACCCAAAGGAGAAACGAAGGACACCTGCATGGTAACGACGCTTCATATACTTTGGTACATTTCTAGCCCATATAATTTATATTATGACTTAATCTTTTATTTGGGTTTCAAATTTGAAGGTGTGACAGAATTCTGTGGTATGGGGGTGGGCTCCAACAATTATCTTACTCTCGAGGCGAGTCTAGGTTTTCTGATCATAGACCGGTTTCCAGCGTTTTTTATGCTGAAATCGAGACGGCCACAAACAGGTTGAGGAAAAGCACGAGTTGTTCAAGTTCAAGAATAAAAGTGGAGGAGTTGTTGCCATACACACATGGTTATACAGAACTCTGTTTCTTTTGAACGGTGGTACGTCTCTAAAACCGGCATGTGTCCTCAGTGTTGACTTTATCTATTGGTCCCATTGTTTGATTAAAGATAAGATTTTCTGAATTGAGGCGGATGTTCGTAAACTTCTGCTTTTAGAGAAGCTAAAGTTGTAAAAAGTTGAAGTTGCAAACGATGCAACCTAAAATCTGAAAAAAGAAATAAAAAAATTCCCAAAGGCGCTTCTAGCTTCTTGGTTATTTTTAACTTGATATAAGCAGAAGGAAGGTAACATCGAACACTCGATATCTGCTGCTTTCTTTGAGGTAAAAGCAGATAATCACTCTTTTTTACAGTTTAGAACGCTGCCTAATAACTTGTAGGGGCGTCGTTATGAGATTGAAGATGAAACAGACAACCTCGTGCTTTCGAGCTTTCCTATGCATGTCACTTATGTATATCGGTCCCCATTTCACAGGCGGTAATTCATTTTCAAGAAAAATCAAATAGAAGACCGATGGGGACGTATCCTCTTTGCAATAACCGAGAAAGGTGAGCTCTTTCATCTTTCCTGAACTTTATACACATTGTTGATTCAAGAAATGCCCATCTTTTGTCTAATCACACTCCTCTTTCCTCATCAGATGTAGATATTCACAATTTTGATGACTAACTTCACACGAACCAGGTAACAAGATCGTAAAACCACCTCTCATCGATCAATCGGGATTATCACAGTACACTTAACAATCAAACATTCTCTGTTGCAGGGGGATATTCACCAGACTATTGTTTTGATTCTGAATATTCTTTTATCTGTTAGGATCAGATGGATTCATGACAGGAAGGGAAAGCTAGAGATGGTCAAAATAATCAGTCCCATTTTTTTTAATTATTATTTTTATTTTTGAAAATGTGATAGAGAAGTGTGAGAATTGTGATGCAACAATCACTGGAAAAGTGAAGGGGGAAATGGTAAGTAATGTGTCCTGTGCATTGTTGCCAATGATTTTACTGAAAAGTTGTTTTCTTGGTTGCCTCATATCTATTCCCTTTGTCTGCTTTTCTTTTCTTTTTTCCACTGTGAATAAATGTGAGAAAAAAAGACACTGAACTCACACAACAAAGCTACAAAAAGCATAAGACAAGTTTGCAGATATTGCAGTTCAATTTTTTGGGTTGAGTAGTGGTGGAGTGGGGTTGAAAGCATCACTTAGTCTCTCTCTCTTGAGTGTTACAGGATATACCCCTGGAAGTTAAAGAATTACAGAAACACCCCCTGAGACATAAAGAAGTTTACAGAAAGAGTACACATGAGAGGGGATGTTGTTACTTGTTACAGCTTACTGTCTTCAAGTAATTGTATTTGTAGATGAAATTATTGTTATATGTGTTTTGCAATAGTAGTTTGCAGCATTCTTTTAAGGATGGAAAAAGTTTTGGTGTATGAGACAGGGAGTGGAATAGATAAGTGCACCACAGTAGTAACAGTAATTATTGCAAAGAAGCATGCAATATAGGGTTGTGTGTTTTGGGGGGCTGTGAAGTAGTTTTTGTATAAATAAAATTGAATTCTCGACCCTAAAAGTTTTTCATACCTCAACCGAACGAAGTAAGTGAGATGAGGTAAATTAGACATATAACGACTCGTTAAGAGGAAG
The DNA here is from genome assembly GCA_037834125.1 of Lippia alba. Classification (NCBI taxonomy): domain Eukaryota; kingdom Viridiplantae; phylum Streptophyta; class Magnoliopsida; order Lamiales; family Verbenaceae; genus Lippia; species Lippia alba. The sequence continues at coordinate 6,410,321 of JBBMKE010000011.1, read as the reverse complement.
AGATGTCTCTCACAAGTTTACAAAGAGTTCACGCTCAAAATCCATATTGGATTCAAGAATAAAGCATCAAAGCCACAATTAAAGTTGATATTGGATTCAAGAATAAAGCATCCGAGCCACAATTAAAGTTGGTGATCGGAGCTTAGGATGTTATGTTTATTCAGATTTAAGCTCATTATATACGGTTAACTAACACTTAGGTCCCGCAAAGCGGATGTGTATGAAACAATCATGAAACAGAACTCTTATATTTTGCAATATATGATGCACATCTAATTTTAAAATATTATTTTATTGTGTTGTGCTGTATTGGACACTCGTATATATCAAACACTGTATATCCGATACCTTTTAAATGAAAAATAAATAAATTATATCATTGTATTCGTATCGTGTTTATATTATTGTATCTGTATCCATACATTATAATTTGTGATATTCTCGACATGTTTGAAATTCACGGTTGTTTTCAAGATCGTCTTTTTTAAAAAAATCAAAAAAATAAAAATTAATTTAGGATTACTTGTGAAATTTGCCCCTCATTTGTAATTTGTAACTTTATACTAATCGGTATAATTAACTAGTTAATATTATATAATCTAATTTGAGCCAATTTTATTTTTAAAAAATAATAATAATTTTAAAAAAAATTGGTAAAAAGACGTGGACGGCAGGATTCGAACCTGCGCGGGCAGAGCCCACATGATTTCTAGTCATGCCCGATAACCACTCCGGCACGTCCACCTCAATATTCCCCTCTGAGTTCTCGCAATAAAAATAAATTACTTTAAGTAAATTTGTTTTATCTTACATAAAATGTAAAAATTATATTTAACATTTAAGGACATGCAACATGAACCTTATCTTATCTATTTTTCATTTAAGGACATGCAACATGAACCTTATCTTATCTATGTCAAAAAATGTGCACACATATATCAAACATTTAATGCAAAAAAATGACAGATTTCAAATATTTAATATTGTTTTCCTTGAAATTTTCGGGTCGACCTCAACATTTGCCTCGAGAAGAAAAGTGGTCGATGAGCCTTCTCTTTCTCAGGAAAGTAAGATCGTTTAGACAACTTAATAGAAAGTTTACAGTTGCAATTTGGAGTTGAGAACATGGCACATGCTCGAGAGACCTTGGCGGAATGAATACATTTGAAACCGTTGAAGCATCATTTTAAACCTTATTTTAAATGCGCGAATTCACCGTAAATATATATATCTTCTTTTATTAGTAATAATTTAAACTAAAAAAGTTTTAGTTAAAGTTTCTATCTTCTGATTTTCTGTAGACATGCAAAAATAATGCAGCTTTCTTTTTTTGCTGCTAATTCTACACATAGTTGAGAAAAGGTCACGTCTTTAATAAAATATCACAGTGGCTTTTAAATTTTTCTGCAATACCCAGAAAAGGAAAAACAAAAGGAAAAGTAGGAATAAATAAATAAGTAAAAAATAATAATAAAGAAAAGGAGAATTTGCCTGTAATATTTTTCAGTTAATAATTAATATTGCAGAGTTTATACTGAGCAGTGTCAATGTCTAGTCTTAGTATGTTCTTTTGCAGCAAGACAAGAGTGGAAGTTGGAAATCATATTATTCTCTGATAAAAGAAATTTTGCTGGGTTTATTTTGTGCAGCCCCATTAATGGTGAAATTCTCTACTTTTCATGATCCAGACAGTTGACTATTGTGATTGACTTCTATGATCTATCAGTCATAATTACCAATTACTTATAAATATATCATTTATATGATAGGAATCTATATTCCTTTTCAACGGGTTAAACGTGGTTTAGACATAATACTTTCTTGTAATGTTAGAATTTCCAATTCTAAAGTTTCTCTTCATTTCGGCTCGATAAAACAGTTGGAGAATATAAATTAAAGAAATGTATAATACTTTCTCATATGACTAAAAACATCTTATTATTGAATTGTGTAGTTTAGTAATTTGACTATAATCTTATTGATGCGTCATAAAAATAATCACTTATTATTTAGATCACAACCGGTGAAATGATAACTCTTTATTCTCTTACACATGATTATCTACCTCATTTCTCAACACTTTATTATTCGTTGTTCTTCTCTATTATTTCCGACTTAATTTAGTGGAGTACTATTGTTATTTTGTAGGATTTCTTCTTTTCTATTCCTTAGATTCGTATAATTTAAAGCCTGATTACAAATTCAGTGGTGCCGGAAATTTGACCAAATTAAACATTTAATGTATTAAATGTTCAAATTGTAATTAATTCTCAATTTCTCATATATATGTAGCACACTATTGTTTTCAATCGAGTTACATAAAGAAGATATGGGCCTAATGAAGCCCAACAAATCTGGGCCGTTATCTGTTAACGGGCCGCTTTTAATCCAAATCCAATCCAAAATTGAAAGCGCGCTTTTAGCTTCCCTCGAAACGCGCTTTTAACCATACTCTTGGCTTCTCCCACCTCTCTTGAGCTCATTCCATTTGTTACGAACATGAATTTCTTGTTTTGATATAATTTTTACTATACCAGATTTGTGTGATCATAATGTGGTAGTATGATATAATTTCCATAATTGTTTTGATGTTTCTGTCCTCGTGAATATTCATTAACCTTCAGTCTTGTTCAAGGTCTAATGATGCAACTGCATATTTCTCCAGTAAAATTAGTGTTCTTGATTTTGCCTTTGGCAGAATCCATATATGGTGAATGTATAACTCTTGCAGGCTATGATAAGGCGACGGCCCCTCTCTACACTTGATCGATCACAAAGTCGACGAAGCAGCATTCGGCTATGGATCCTACTTTGCTATCTCAATGTAGGCACTACCTTAAAGACATGACTGTTTTAGAAGTCATTGAGTTGAGTTATGCATCACAGATATATGAATACGAAGTAGGCTGGTTGCATCCACACCTTATTTCATTATCAAAATTGTTGATAAAGACGGGGCGAGGGAATACGCTTGCACGAAACTATCAAGGAATCTCCTGTGTCTGCAGCATGAATCCTTTGATCACTTGTTTACAACACTTGAATGTTCGTATATCGACTTAAACTCCCTTTTTCCTCTCCTTTTTGGTGTGTGATTGTTAGTATGCAGGAGAAATGATTGTTGCAGAATCACATTAGTTGCTAACATTTCAATCACAGAAGTAGCAGAAAAGAACTTAATATTTCACAACCATCACCTCATTTTCATTCAATCTACTTCTATTAATCAGTTCTCATCATTTTTCACACTATTTTCTTGGCAAATCATACAATTTTAAGTCTATAAACGAAACGAATTTGGAAATCACTAGTTCGTTGGTTTCGTACCACAATGCTCATACAATGGAGCATGAATATAGTGCCACTATGAACAAGCTTCTCACAATCACAAACAAATTGTCTTTTGCAGCATCTGATGATACATAACCCCGGCGCTCTGGAATACTCGGAGTTGAATTGCTGTCAACAATGGAAGAATTATCCGTCGAAGTGGTAGGAACTTCATTCACTTTTGGAGGCAAAGGCACAAAAGCATCCTCCTTTGGCAACTCCGGTGGCACCACCACGCTCAGCGGAGCCGGTGGTGGCAGTGGCAGTGGCAGCTCCGGCGCAGAAGCAACTGGTGGTGCGAGGCCAAAAGGGCGCGACTGCGACTGCGGTCCCAAACCTTAAGACCAGATGATCAAGATCAGGTTAGAATACAAATTACAAAACAGATTAAGCCCTTCATTGAAAAAGAATTAAAATCCTTGTAAAAACAGTTTCTTGATGATCTTACCATTGCAATGAGCTAAAGAGGGCATTGAAATGTAACAGTTTGAGAAGGAGAGTTGAAGCTCAGTGCTGAAGACAGGAAAGCTAGAAGGCCCTAACAATGAGCAAAGGCAGTAGTATCCAGCTTGAATTGCTTGATTGAGAGATGAGCAGCAATAATCAACCGAAAATGGTACTGCAGTTGTTGGAGCTAAACAGCGCTGCAGGTCAATGCCCGTAAGGGAGCATCCTTGAACCTGGGGACTTACGGTTATTGATGAAACCGGAAATACAAGAGTTGCAAGAGAAATGAAGCAGAAGTATTGAAATCCCATTTGATCTTGAGGTACTTTCTGTGATATGTGTTGAAGTTTAGGGGAAGTATATAATATAAGCCTACTTATCATCAGAAAAAAGATTTTCTATTTTTGATGTCTGTTAGGGTGTTTTTGGCATGTTCTTGACCTAACAAAGTTCATCATCAAAATCTTGCCTTTCTGTGTGAGAGAGGGGAATGTTTTATGAGGGAATTTGAGATTTAATTTATATGGTTAAGTGACCTTTGTTTGAATAACTAAAGTCATCAGTCAAATTCATGAAATGGGAGTGTGTGGACTCATTGAACAACTTTTTTTTCGTTTTTAAATTTTCAGTTAGTGAATTTTGTTATGATATGTCACTTTATAGTCGATTTAGAGCTTCGAAAACTTTCATTTGTCACCGATTACAGAAAATTTATTCTTATAAGTCCACATTTTGTGCCCTGCTCCAAAACTGTACAAATATTGAGTTCTTGATATATTATGATAGTTTTCATAGTTTGAGGTACTGTTGACCTCTTGTTCTATGAAAGATTCAAATATCAGAAACAAAAAAGCAGAAAATAATAGTTTCCATTGATTATTGTACAAATAAATTCAACAAATTCACTCAATTTATATCAAAAATCAACTAAAACAATTCATCCAATCCAAAGAATCATCTTTTACAAAACATGATATGTAACACAGAAATCCTAACATATGTATCAATAGCACATCAGCAGAATGGCTCCAAATACAGCTACAATAAGAGATGTGAAAGAACTATGAATTGAGTATTCAGCTGATGAAGTCAGAGTCGGTCTCATTCCGGGGGGCGTCAGAGTCGGCACGACGTCACCTTCTGATGGCGGCGTTATGTCACTTCCCGGTGGTGAAAACGAGGGGGGTGTAAAGGGCTGGGGGCTAAATGGACCTGCAAATTAAAATTTTAGAAAAATTTAATCAATTTTTTGTATTTAATTATAAAAGTTGAACATTTTTCACCTCATAAAAATAATTTTTTTTTTAGTAAGTTTTGTAATGAGTTAAGTACCTGTAGGGCTCGAAGGAGACAATCCAGGAATTATACTTGAAGGTGGAGTTCTAGGATCTAGCATTGAAAACATTAGAAATTGATTCAGATAATGAACTTTTCATATTGATTTGCATTCATTCATGGCTCTGAAAATTGTTGGAAGTTTACCTGCGGGAGCTGGAATTGGACTTTGAGTGGCTGCAATTGTTAATAAACAACAGATACAAATTATTATTAATGAGTATACTCATAAGAAATGAGAATCATAAACCTGGAAAAATCCAGCATTCTCGACAGAAAAGGTATGTTTCTTGTTGAAATATCAAGTATTAAACGTCACATTTGCTTAACAGTTCAAACTTTTAAACGAAGTGATCATTCGAGAATGAGATACCTTTGCATTCAACCGGCACGCCAGACATCCTACAAGCTTTCGGGAGAGAGATCGCCAAGCTCCGGTTAAATGGGACTTGAAAAGGGACCCCTCCAGTCACGATAAGGCACAGACAATCTTGACCGTTGCTCATAAGGTCTTTCAACGCATTACAACAACCCGATGTAGGTGATGATGAATTCGATCCGCTTGCAAGAAATCCTATGCACGGATTGAAGCTTCGGATCATCGCTCCGGTGCATAGGCTATTCGATTGGCCGTTAACCGGAGCCACCGCGACAACTATCAATGTTGTAACAAGAGCTAATGATACTATGTATGTGAACTGTTTGGAGTTTCTTTCCATGGTTTTTTTTGTTTGAAATGTGAGAAGAATGGTTTAGGGTTCTATGTTGATTGGTTGAGGGGGTGGTGAAGGGGGTTTATAT
>JBBMKE010000011.1:6347141-6360388 GCA_037834125.1 Lippia alba | reverse complement strand
CTCTAATACACCGACATTTTTAAAAATATCATATTGTCGTGTCGTGTCGTGTCGGACACGCGTGTGGACACCGTGTCCGACACTCCTCACGTGGGAAATTCAAAAAAAAAATCCGTGTCGCCGTATCCGTGTCATGTCTTGTCCGTATCGCCGTGTCCGTGTCCATGCATCATAGATTGGGGATGTAAATGTATAAATTTTGAATTGGGGAATTTTGGATAAGTATTATATATATTTGGTACTATTAAAAGATTGGCCCAAAATACATATACAATTTATAGAGCATTGCAGTATCAGTGTAATTGTTGCGTGCAACGTATTCGATATGTACTCGAAGACGGTGACGGAAATAAAGTGTTTGATGAAATGTCCCTATAGAAACATAACTACATGTATTCTAATGCAGTCTTTAACAGGAAATGACTTATGATAAAGGACACAAACATGACATAACTACATAAGTACAAATTTTTTTCATAAAATTAAAAATGTATGACACAACATGTATATTTTGGTATTTTCTCCATGAATGGTTCAACAAACTTCTCTAGGAAAATATCTCTTTTGGGATTAAGAATCTGAGGGACTCTAGTAGCTTTTCCTTGTACTGCTCATCCACAAGTTTGACAATTGTACACCTAGGTATGAGTCTGTTCCATGCATAAGTAAAGCATCTTGGAGATTTTGATATTTGTATTGCGTCTACGTTCATATCATGTACCAAAAATCTCATTGTTCCCGAAAGCTTTTCGGGCGAATACCCCATAAACTTGGGAAATGATCTGAAGGCTTGGAGAAAATCCTTTTCTGACCAACCATACTTCTTAAAAATCTTTTTCTTGTTGTTAAAGGTTGATTTAGTTAATGAGACGAAAATGTTTATGGCTGAGGCGAAATTTATGGTGTTTTTTTCAATGTCATATATCCTTGCGCTTTCCAAATGGTTAAGTATCTTTTTTTCACAAACTATTAATACTCGGGGGCAATTCCAGTGTAAGAAACCTAAATTTTCTTTTGATAGGTCATTACGTTCTAAAAGCTCAATCCTGGGCAAAATACGGCTGAATGATCGACCTGCAATCTTAATGACCTTCGGAATGTCATCGATTCCTAAATCTTTGAGCTTTTCATAACACGGTATCATGCAATTGTCCAAAATACGGTGCAAAATATGGGGATAAGAGGACAAAAATGTGTGTAATGTGTGTTATTTGCAATCTCCCTCGACTTGAAGAATTGCAACTTAGCCATAAGTAAATCTAATTTTAGAGCAATCACTTTTGGCCACTGAGTGACCATTTTTTGAATTTGATCATCCCTAAATTTAAATTCTTTGAGAACTCCCAAAACCATTTTTTTTGTTGACAAAAAAAAAATGTATATTTTGGATCTTCTTATTAATTAGTCAAAGCACATTTAGAGTAGAAATTTATACTATCATTACATGTGTACTAAATTTGAATTTTCTATTGTCTTCTTTTGGTCCATTAATACAATTGTTTGAAAATTCTATTTTAGGATTCGTATAAATGTTTGGTCATTCATTTTACAAGTACTATGTTTGTGATAAATTATAGGAAAAATTACATATAACTATTCTGCTAAATAAGGTAATTACAATACAATCCATCTTTATTCGAAAATTACAATTCACTCCCTAAATATGAGGAGTCGTTTGTGATCCATCTATTCCGTTAGGGTTGGGCTTTATGCCCAAGGACTGCATTGCTATATGTGTAATACCTAAAAATCGTTTTGTTGGAATGTGTATATTGTAAGGATGAATTTGTAATTTTATTCATTAAACTAATAGAATGGCATAGTTCAACCCTAACGGAATTTAACGGAATAGAGGGATCAAAAATGGTACATAACATTTAGGGACTAAATTGTTATTTTTGAATAAAGATGAACTGCGTTCTAATTACCATATCTAACAGGGTAGTCAAATATAATTTTTTCTAAATTATATTTGTATAATGATACAACACTCAGGTAGTGGGCCTGGGCGAGAAGCCCATTATTCCAACTAGCCACAAAATTTACCACGCTTCTTTTTAAAAAAAAAAATTCAATTTAAATTCATTACATTTAAATTAAATTTTACCTAATTCATTTAAAATATTATTAGATATTTATAATCTTAATTTTAAAGTTTGTAAATACAAACATAATTATACCTTTTGTATAAATTGAGTGTGTTGATGTTAAATTATAGAAGGACGAAGTGAAGGAGCCTAGAGGGGGGAAAAAGATAATTTTCTGAATTTCCTTTTATTTCTATCATAACATTTTTTAAGAAAATTTGGTGATTTCACCCTTTTACATTTTTTTCCCCTTCTGAATATCATCTTTCGTAATCATGAGTACTGACTCCGTAATTACATAATAAAAATATAAAACCTGGAACTACTCAAAACAATACATTTCTAAATTAATTCAATTATTTTTATTAATTTTCAATTAGAAAAACGAATAAATGTACATATAGTCTTACATGACTCTAAGCCTAAAATTATATATCTCAAAACTTAATTATTGAAAACTCAATATAATTATGTGTGTAGTTAATACTTATGCTATATCAAATATAAAGTAATATTAGCCAACAAGGGTTGATCCAAGCGGTAAATGAATTCATTCCTAAGGGCGAAATCCCGAATTCGAATCATCGCTTGGGTACGCGTGTGTATAAAAAAAAAGTAATATTAATTAATTAGTGCGAATACATGGTTAGTTCTAAATTGATAGGACGACTATGGTTGCAAGATTCTCTAATATTTTGATTATTATTTATTATTCCTAAACCCGAAAAAGTTTATTTCAGCTGGAGGCCTTCCTTTTCCTGTTCCATATGTGCTTTGCACCTGCATCAAATTAATTAGTTAATTAGTCATTGCAAACATTAATTCATGGATAATGTAGCAATGATTGGGAAAATATATATAAAAAATTATTAAATATTGAAATAAAAAGATTCGACCAAACAAATTAAATGAGTTTTTGCTTTTTCTAAACTTTGCACACATTTTTCTCTGATGTAGCATATACATATATTTTTTTTCTATAGCTGATATTCATGGGTCCAATCGGGACAGATCACATAAGGTGTAAATATCTCCCTACCAATATAACTACGTTATCAGGTATTCGAATTTGAAATATTTGGTTAAACTAGTATAGAGCCGAACTACTAAACTATACCATCTGATGGTCACTAAAAATTTACCTAAAAATGTACTTGTTTTAAATTTTTCGTCTTTCGGGATCTAATCGTTTATCGCAAGGTGGTTCTCCGAGTGCTCCAAGCGTCCGCCTCTTTTGTCACCTGCATTTACTTGAAGATCAAATCAAACCGAGACATACGTATATGACTCAATTTTTAACAATTAGAGAATCGACAAAGTGTTAAAAATTGGTGGTGGCATTGGAATTAAGATTGTATAATAATTATTCTGTTGTGTTTGTGAAAAAAGTTGTCTTTTTTATTGTTTGTATTCTAATCGTCTTTAACTTTAGATATAGTTTTGAAAATATTAATTTTTATTCTATCAAAAGTGTAGGAAATATAATTGCTTATAAATTTATTAGACTTGTGATATTGAATCTGCATTACATTTCCTTCGTAAGTTTTAATTTTAATTGATTCAATAAATTTTTTCTAAGAGTTTGCTTTACAAAAATAAAATAAAATAAAATAATTAGACATTGCATAACCTTATCCTCTCAAACCACCCCCGACACACACACATTCTCCCTCCACCACAATCCTCAAAAATGGCCTCTCTCCGCCTAACTCCCTCTCTTCCTCTCATCTCCGCCAAACACCAATCCAACCTCCTCCACTTCCCACCCACCACCGCACCTCTCAAGCCGCCGCATTCCGCCCCCAATCGCCGCCTCTCCACCACCGTCGCCGCCGCCTACAAAGTAATCGTCGAACACGACGGGAAGACGACGGAGCTGGAAGTGGAGGAGGACGAGACGATCCTCTCCAAAGCTCTGGAGGAGGACTTACCGGTGCCCTACGACTGCAATCTCGGCGTCTGCATGACGTGTCCGGCGAGGCTCGTCTCCGGCAAGGTTGATCAGAGCGAGGGGATGCTCAGCGACGACGTCGTAGAGAGGGGGTATGCCCTAATGTGCGCGTCGTATCCGAGGTCTGATTGTCATATTAAGATTATTCCTGAAGATGAGTTGCTCTCGCTTCAATTGGCTACTGCGAATGATTGAATTGCTGAATATCGTAAACTCGTTTTCTCGATTGGTTTCTGTTTGATTGTTGCTGTGTTTGAAAAGTTTTTGTTGATCAAAAGAGTGATGGATCCAAAATGCATCTAACATTTCAAATGGAAGTTGATGTTGCAATTTGAAGTGCACTGTAAATTGGAGGTCTGGTGTTCGAGTATTTAAATATGAGGAAACATTTTGAGTAAATTAGAGGTTTCATATTCGAATATCTAAGAATGACCTGATTGAACTAGATTCCTCGAGTTCGAGTATTTGAAAATGCGTTGATGTCTTGGAACACACCCTTAAACTAGAGGTTTCGTGTTAGTATGTGGGAATGCATGGATTAAACTAAAAGTCCCGTGTTCGAATATGTGGGAATGCAGTTATTCATGGCTAGTGTTCGAATATTTGGGAACGCGATTATCGTTGGTAGAAAGGTTTTGTACTCGGTGTTTGTCGACCCAATTCAAACTGAATAGATAAGTGAAATTGATTAAACCAGAAAAAGGGATTATTTGATATCTGTTATGGAGCATTTACATTGAATTTGGATGGAAGTATAAATAAGAATGTATCGTGGTAGGCAACATTAGGTTGTATACTTGTATAAAATTGGAATCCTTTTTATATCCTTCATAGGTTGGGAAGAAGAAGGGGAATTAAAAGACAAAGAGTTGTTCTACGATAATCATCCCTCCTAAGAAGTATATGAAAAGTTCACTAAGATCAAAGATGACGACGCTCAAACAACGATTATTACACACACGACTGGTTACTTTCTGTAAACGCTGCATCAATAAAACATAATAAGTATAATTTTCTGCCAAAGATATCGATCTATAGCCAATCCAATCAACATCGATCTTCATTTCTCGGCAAAAGACCGTCTCTTTTGTCCCGTTTTCTTTTGCTTAAGTTTCATCTTAACATCAACTCCACCATTAACAATAGACTTGAGCACAATTTGAATCTTTCCCTCCACTCTATCCCCTTTTCGTGGCGTATACACCACATTATGTATATCGTCAGCCAAAGCTCTCTGAGCCAAAACTTTCCCAACAGCAGCGCAAGCGCTCCTATTCTTAGTCGACCCCAATTCAAATTTCATGTCCTTCGAAATAGAATGCGACACGGCAACAACATTGCTAGTGGCACGATGGATGATGCTGGCACGAACCGAGCCTTTTGATATGAAAATGTCCAAACAGAAGGGTTCGTGGTAGGGAGTCGTTTGCTGATTGAAAGTGAGAGTTCTTTGCCTTTTCAAATCTCCTAATTCGTGGAGGCGAGAGATTATTAAGTTTTTATTTTTTTCAAATCCCGTCAATGGCAACTCCCTGGTTTTTGGAGGTACCTCGACTTTGGGACTTGGGATTTCCTCCTTCTTCTTCTCCTCTTTATTTTCTTTGTGATTTTTCTCATTTCTTGATGATTTCTTTCGGTGGAAATCAAATTTGTACTCTTCATACTCCTTCGAATCCTTCTCAAGCTTGTAGAACAATTTCCTATGAACTCTCATATCTTCAATATCATCAAAATCGGGATCTTCCTTCGAATTCACAGAACCATCCACCACATTATCATCATTGGCATCATCTTGATCACTAAAACCAGCGTAGGGAGCCATGTTGAATGTGTTGTTCTTGTTATCGACTCTCCACGCATCAGCTAAACCAGAGGAGACATGCCACCGAGCATCATCGACAAGCTCGATATTGCAGTCTCTTATGCCATCCTTACTATTTTCTGAAAATAACGGTGATAGGTGAAGGCTATCAGTAACAGAATGAACCTTCTCATGACCAACAAACGTTGATGCTCTCGAAGAAAATCTACAAAACTGGGACGATAAATTCAAAGTCGTGCTTGATCTTAACAAACCGACCCTTCTGAGCAGCAACAAGGCCATGCGACGTACACCGGGAAAACAAATTCAAACGAGCTTCTCTGTGTGGCAATTCACCGAACAGGTTATGCTCGTTCAGTAATTTCTCTGTATCATGATTTCTCAACGGCAAAACGAGTCAGAAATCCTACAACCGTTACGAAGGTGGAAAAGGGACGTCAGAAATACAGTAAACAGGGAGCTTCCGCCGCCGTCGGAGATGCAGATTGAACGGAGTTTGGTGGGCTTCAGCACAACTTTTTAGGCGGAACGAAAGAGCTTCTTTTGCTCTGGCTTATTTCAACACTTCTGGACGCTTATTTCCGCTATTCACCCACGATTCACAACAAAATCAGGACTAAAATCTTCTTCTCCGATGATCAAAACGATGCATAATGGTGTTATTCCCGTCGGAGAAGACGGCGGATATGAGTAGAAGGGGCGCTGGGCTGGGGGCCTACTGCAAAATGGGCTTATTGATGGGCTGGGTTATAATAATATTTATTTATTTTTATTTTTATTTTTAGAAATTTAATGAAGCGGATTTTAGAGAAGTTGTAGACTGATCTTAGAAAACATTCGAGAAAGTGGCGCACATCGACTGTGAAAATTAAATTTTTTCTAATTTTCGTCATCACTGAAAACGTGTTTGAAAATTCAATCTTTTTCATAAAGTTTAGTGTAAGTTTTTTTCTAGATTCGCCATCACTTCAAATGTATTTGAAAATTAAATCTCTATCATAGAATTTAGTGTAGTCTTCCTGGTTGAAGTTAAGTTCGTTTTTCATAATTGTCTTACTTTTATTTGGTTGAGGTTAAACACTCAGTCCAATTCGCCTTTTGAAGAAGATACATTCCAATATTTGTACTTGATGACTAATCTATGTAATTTATAATATTAATTGCAGTACGGCCCCTGAATTTCGCCTTTCTTTACACATTACACCACCCAAAATAGTGAAAATAGCGTTATGCCGCCCAAGTTTATCCAGCGAGGTATTTTCGTGCCACAAAGCTCTTAATCAGACCAGACACCATCCTTTAATTATTCTTGTCCGCATTGTTTCTTCACTCCTTTTTAAACCAAAGAAACATCCTAATTTTGGCTCCCACTAATATGTAATTTATTATAATAAGAGGAGTGGTTATGCAAAATGACAATGACTTGCTGCTCATTTAAGTTTCGTTTATGCTCCCTCTCTCATAAAATTTGCAACGCAAAACTTAACTCGTCTTTATTCCAACGCAAATATATTATAGTTGTTATTTGATCGATGAATTAAAATTAGTGACTCATTTTTTCCTTGAAAAAAAAAGGTAGACACCCCATTTTAGGCCAATCTATCGATACTTCTAATGGCGTAAACATGTCGCAGGAATGATTGATTGAGATGTGGTGTATTTAAAATTGTATAATTACCTTTAACCCAATAAAATGATATACTCTAACTATTCGACGCTATACTAACTTAGTTAAAAATCATAAGTTTGACTATATGAAAATACAACTTCTATCAGTAGGAAAAATTTTACACCCTTTCATCCCCGACTTCATTCATATAAACTAGTAACTCTCAATGTGTACAAAAAAAATTATTAAATTAAAATTTTCATATTATTATTTAATTTATAACTATTTTAATATAATTATAATTTTATGATGAATAAGATTAATAATATCAAATTAAAAAAAAAGTTAAAGATAAATAAAGTTTATAAAAAAATAAAAATTGAGAGTTATGTAAAATTTAAATAAAAAACTGTCAAATTACGTGGTTAAAATTTAAATTAAAAAATATATATATATAAAAAAAAGTCCATGACATAAAATGAGTATCTCGCTTTCTATATATTATAGATGAGCCGTAGAGAAAAGAAAAAAAAAACTTTGCCCAAGCTGGCAGCGCCGCCCCCTGTGTCTATATATATATATATTCGTTGCTTGATATCCCACCAAAGTTAAAAATTGGGCAAGTGGAAGATATTAAAATACTTTGATTGGCGGGCGATATTGCGATACACCAATAGGGGTGAGGAGAATCTCTAAAGTAGGCAAATACGTGCAATGCATTATTCCACAGTCCACGCCCAAAAGATCAAATCTTATCCAATTTTACAGTACCAGCATTCCTTGTCCCAAAACACTATTACCGACCTATAATACACGAATACGAGCACAACAATACAATACGGCATAACGATGCATCTTTAAAGGCCTTACATGTTGGACTAAGATTATATTTTAAAAAATGTACGGGTATCAAAAATCATCAACTCAGCATTAACCCTCCTATCTCACTGGCGTTTTATTTGAACTCAAAACACAAAATCATCAACTCAACATTAACCCTCCTATCTCACTGGCGTTTTATTTGAACTCAAAACACAAATTTCCGAGGCCGAAATTGAGAGTTGAAAAATAAACAAAAATGAAGGATCTAATTAACAATGACATACAATTTAAAGATTTTTCGAGTTCATTTGATCGAGATATCCCAATATAAACCCATGAAAAATCCATGAACATGAATTCCACGAACATGGAAATTCTGAAGTGAGATGTTTCAGAACAGCGTTATAAACACCACCACCGATGACCGATGTTTCTTCCTACGTTTAGTTCATCGTCACTCGTCACCATTCTTTTTCATTTTTTTTTTATAATTACTTTTCACAACAACCTAGTACTACTACAAGATGTTCAACAATCAGAGAAAATACATCCTGCCCTTTGTCAAGGTCAGTAATTAAAGGATTAACACACAGATAAAGAGAAGCTACCATTAAAGGTTAGTGATTACAGACCCATTAAAAATGACGTTTTTCCCGATTTATGTGTCATGATATCAGTAGTCGAAGTAGTCGTCACCTTCTCCATTATCATCCCCAGTCATTCTTTGTCGATCAGTAGTAAGGTTGCTGGTAAGCAGGTGCCAACCCATTGCTGTATCCACCATAAGCCGGAAAGTTCACAGGGGAAACCGTGTAGGATTCGGGTGAGTAAGGATAAGGAGGACTCCTGTTTTGGTACACTGTAGGGACACCAGGGTATGCAGGAACCGGGGAGGGGTATTGGGTGTGTGAATGTGGCGACCTGACATACGTTGGAGGAGATGGGAAAGATGAAACGTAGGCATTTGTGGAACGGCCCGCCTTGGCTGGGGGCATGGGGCCGCCGTTGCTGGCACGTGTTCTTTTGACAGCGGGGCTTGCTGGCTTTTTCTTCTCGATTTTGGCCTTCTCCAACTGTTCTAGGCGTTTCTTGAGGTTTTCTGGGGGGAATGCGGATTCGAGTTTGTATTCTTCGATGCACCTGAGTACAGCGCGGATGGCCGATTGCTCTTTCTTGGCAGCCATATGCTGTACAAGAATCATATAACATTAATTAGGTAGTGTTTACAAATTATAAAGGAACACAATTAGTCTAAAAGCAGAACTATTTTGCAACGACCCCATTAGTCTAAAACATACTAGAACGTAAAATGGGTAAGATTGACAAGTTTAAATATGAGATGTTTTTATTTACCGCCGCACGGCCTGAATTGTTTGGATCCTCTAAAATGGAAGTGGCAGCCTTCTTTGCATCCTTTAGAAAAGCCTTGAGCAGAGGAACAGGTGGAAATTTGTCGGTAAGGCCAGCTTCATATGTAAAATGTACAGCATCAACTTGTTGCCCCCTTCCAACTAATTCTTCGATCATATCTGCATAAAGAGGCAACAGAGGCACTGAGACACTATGCCAAAATTGTGAGCTCAATGTGTATACAGTTCATCTAGGGAGAATACTGGGGTTTATGCACAGACAACACACATCAGACGGCCAATGTAATGCAAGACTATGGATGATTGTATAAAACAAACACAGATCTGGCAAAACAAGAAATTAGTTTGAAATGTCGATCTTCCAGCTCTTAAAGACAACGAATGGACTCTTTTTACTTTTATGATAAGTACATCTGGCACACAATCAACATAAGTGTTGAAGCGACTCTGCAACAATTACAGAGTAACAAACTTTCGGGATAATATCACGGTGCTCAAGCTTTTAGGGTGGGAGAAGGAAATGAAAAGAGGATTAAATCAAAGGGAGAGGCAAAATTTTCACACCATCACTTAACAACACAAAGCAACTCATATGCCAATTTAGCTTCAGAGCTAAATCTTTTGACAACTTGGATCAATAATATTCCTCAAACTTTATACAGGAAGAAGGATAGCAAATCAACGGATCCTGGTGATAAAACCTCATGTCACATCTCTCCTAATTCTAAGTTCTAACTTCTAATCATCTCCACAAACCTACAGCTTCTCCTGAACAGATAATAAGTTCAACGGGTTTCTCTTCAATTTGTTTGATGATAGCATAATGAATAAATGAGCCCGAATCATTTGAGTTCAGATCAATATTTGAAACATTTTTTCTTGAGATTGCTACCCTCTACACTGAACATATTACACATCCTAGGTCAAAAAAGGACGAAAAGGTTACAGAACAGAGATCATACAAGACCATGTCACTGCATACATACCTCAAATCATAACGACAAAAGAAAATTCAAGCACAAGTTTCCAAAAGGCAAAGGAAAAAAAAGAAAAGAAGGTGAAGCCAAATTCCTCCAAATAAAACAGAATTAAAGCTCCTAAAATCCAAAAATCATCTGCAGGCATCCGCTTGCATTTTGATGTCGTTTTTGAAATTAAGAAAAACTGAAAAAATAGGTGGCCAAACTCAACATGGAAACTCCATATAACACATCAAAATTGCTGAAAACATCATCTTGAGAAAAGGGTTATCATATTTGATCGTTACAACCACCCCTTAATTACGAAATACCCAACTAAAAACCCGCAAATTACCGAACGAATCAAAGCATATGCACATCAAGAACATGAAAATCAAAACTGATTCCAAAAAAGTTTGTTTACCGGGCATCTTATCTCCGAGGCCAAGCGAAACCGCAAGTTTCGGCATCTGCTTCCTCCACGCGGACGCCACCACAAGCTTCCTATACAAATCCATATCCTCCTCCTTCACAATCCCAAACGTCACCAAATGCTGCAGGAAAGTATGCACATCCGGCGTCTTCACATTCTCAATCCCGCCCCTCTCTTCCAAGCTCTTCTTCCATGTCTCTGCTATCTCCTCCGCCTTCCCCTTAATCCTCGGCGTCACCAGCATCCTCTCCTTCCCCAACACCGGATCCACCATCACCGGAATCAGCGACTCCAACAACAACACACACGCCCACCCCAAATCACAACCCTCCCCACTCCCCACCGGAAAAACCTCCGACATCGCCTCCAACACAAACCTCGGCGGATCCACACACCCACCCAACGCCTTCGGCAGCTCCGACCTCAACAACTCCAGCTCCTTCTTCCTCGAAGTCACAAACATCCAGAACTCCCCCGCCGCCATCCTGTGGCAAAAACCCCTCAATTTCATCAACAAACCCTCGGAATCATCCACCTCACCCCCACTCCCCTCACCCGGCGCCACAAACGAAATCGACATTCTCGTCGTCTTCTCCAGCGAATCCAAAGCAATAGACATGGATTTCGAAATCGACGACTCACGACTCTCCAGCGCCTCCAGAGACAGCTTCGTCTCCTTGTTGAGCTCCTCCAGCTTCGACTTGAGAGCATCGGACTTCTGGATGAGGTCCTGCTCCAGTGACGAGAAGTGATCGGACAACTCCTTCCAGAGGAGGGTGCAGCTCGTCATCAGCGAGGTCTGCCGCTGGAAATCGTCGAAACTCGGCGGCGGAGGCGGCGCGTGAGGTGAATCGCCGGGATCGGGCAGCGAACCCATGGTGAGAGCGGGAATTGACGGTGAATGAAGGGAATTTTGGGAGGAGAATTTCAAACCCTAAAGGAAATTGTAGAGAGAGAGAGAGGAGGAGTGAGAAAGTGGTGGTGGTGGGAGAGAGAGAAAGTAAATACTGGTAAAGAGTACGGAGATTTATGACGTGGAGGATTGTGAGGGTGACAGGTGTGATATTTCGGTAAATAAGTGTGGGCGCTTGTGGAGGCTAACGTGAGCCGGGGGTGGCTGGCGCGCACGGTAAAATGTGTAGTGTTTTTTTTTTTTTTTTTCAGCAATGTGTAGTGTGATTTACGGTTTCCAGGGAATTCGAGGGGAATGTCAGTAGACTACACTGGAATGTCGTCGTCGCCACAATATAATAATATACTAATATATCTATATATATATATATATATATATTATTCTACATTTATCTTATGTCGGAATTAAAGAAATTATTTTTTGTCAATAAGTGTATAAAATGATATTGTAAAATTTGCTTTTGATTGACTTTGAAAACTTGATTTTATTTAATAAAATATCGTGTTGTGTTGCATAATTATGTTAGATGTTGTGTTAATTATATGTTCATGTTAGATATTGTGTAGTCGAATTGAATTATGTAGATATATAACTATTCATATAAATGGTGCTATATTTACAAGAGTTTAATATTAGATTTTTTATTAAATTAGTATAACAGCGGATCGTTAAATTCATACTGAACATATCTAACTAATTAATATATAAGAAGATTATATCGTTATGTCAGTATCTTTTCGTAACTATATTTCTATTGAATATTTATGCATGGTAGAATAACTTATAGACATGCTTACTTCGTATGATGAATGGAGATCAGATTAATAATCTTACTTAAATTTATGTTTATTAATACTTTTGCGAGTTGGAAATTGATGACACAGCATGGGATGATATTTAATAAAATATTGATTATTCATCTTAGATTCCGTGATCAGACATAATTGCTTCCGATCACTCATTTCATTATTCATCAATCTCATTTTATCTCAATCAACAAAAGTGAACACATGTAGAGTTGGTTGGATTCTCATATTCACAATTGTTGAAATATTCTTCGACATATATATAGAGTTAAATTTGTGGTAAAAGGAAAAGGGAAGCAAATTTAAATGTTTTGTATGTTGGCTGAAATAGAGGTACAAGTATGGCTGAGACAAACTTGTAATCTAAATAGTATTTTTTTATCTTTTTATCTAAATGCTATCAATCTATTCATCTAAATAGTACTATGGGGAAAAAGGGGGGGGGGGGGGGGGGGGGGGAAGTCTTCAACAAAAA
>JBBMKE010000011.1:6334499-6346656 GCA_037834125.1 Lippia alba | reverse complement strand
TAGACTATTTAACGCTTATACTAGTCTTTATTTTGAAAGTTAGTTTTACACCCCTTTACATGGAGCCACAGGTTAAATGGTAGAAAATGATGGATATATAATACCTCTTCATGAGGACATATTATATATCCATTGGCAAGAGTTTAGAAAAAGTATCGTTTAGTCCTCAAATGGGTAAAAGAGATGAAAAAGTTATGGGCATTTTAGTAAAATCATGCATTAACCACTGTTTTTCTACTTTTCAAGGTAAAAAGCTCCACAAAATAGTTATCACTAAACTTCAAAGTAAAAAAACCTAAAAGATGAGATAGATAAATAATCTGTTCTTTAAATTAGGGGTAACCTTTAACCCTCGTTTTCTCAACTTTCAAAGTAAACGCAGCCTAAGGTAATTTGAAACAATAAGATTGTGCTATAACATAAAACTTGATGTATTATATTATTATTATTTTTTTAATATTTCGCAATCATTCTTTTTTTTTTAAATTGAGTACGGTAAAAAATTGAATATGAGAGCAAAACTCCTAATTGACTGCCAGGGTTTAAATGCTAAATCTTGCTTTAAGAAATTTAGTTTTTTGTTTTCCCAGACCAACTAAATGCTAAAATAACTATTTCTTATATTATATTCGGGTGACTCCCAGGATTTAAATGCTAAACCTTGCTTTAAGAGATTTAGTTTTTCGTTTTCCTAGACCAACTAAATGCTAAAATAACTATTTCTTATTTATGTTCGGGTAAATATATAAAACTGACCTCAAATTTTTTTTAGTAATTTAGTCTTATTGAAATCCTATTTATTTGTTTTGATAAATTCTTAACAGTTCATATGATTTTCATTTTTCACATACTTTTCTCGTTACTTAATTAATGGGGACTATTATTGCAACGGTTACTGAGACCATTATTACAATGTTTTCTTAAAATATGAAATCGTTTTGAAACGAGTGAAATTAGTATTACAATGATATAAATTTAATGAGACTAATCCTTTTGTTTTATTAATATTGATCATACCTGCCCACCGTTCCATATACTACTGTTAAATTATAATATAAACATATACAGATATAATGTTACAAATATAATAATACGATATGAATATGACGATATATATTTTTATTGAAATTCTACATAAAAAGTGTAAGACACAATATCTAAAATTACTGTTCGACAGGACACGACAAATAATTTTTTTAAAAATATCCAAAAATTAAAGCTGTTAATTAATAATCACAATTTGACATAAAATATATCGTGATTCCTATATTTTTATTTATTATACATGCCAAGGAAGCATACACATAAAGAATTATAGCCCGCACCCCAAAATTGTCACAACATCATTAACAAAAACAATTTTTTAATCTTACTTATATATGATACTCCATTCAATGAAACTAGAAAACCATAATCCACGAAACAAAGCCAAAACTTTAGAAAACTCAACTAGGGATGAAGTCAAACTATGAAATGATAAAAGCTTATCTTCATATGACTCATTTAAATTGTCATTATTCTTTTGGAGAACACCACTATTTGCTTATTTTAGCCTTACTCTAATGTTCGAACAGCCAACTTTTAAACTTCTTTTGTCCCATGTATAAATATTCTTGTGGGCGGATATAGTTTAATATTTTTTAAAATTGAATCGGAATCATTTGACATCGATGATTATTTGTATTCTCGAAATTTTAGAATGTAAAATTTTAATTAAGTTAACATAATATAAAACTATGAAACTACAATGCTTATAGTAATAGTAATAAATTTCTTAGTTAAGTTAGCATAATTATAACAGTTTATAACAAGATAATAAACTTGTTTTTTTTTAAATTAAAAAAAAAAACACAACTCAAGTCATATCTAAATTCGCAATTGAAGAATTTTGGAGTATGACATGTTAATAAAAGAAATCATCTCATGACCCTTCCTAACTAGAATATTAGCACAATGATCTTCAACAATTGCACCAATCGGATGAAAATTAGTGTCGACCTCCCCAATAAATTTAATGATGATTTGAGAAACAACCTCAAATACAATTCATTCAGCCCGCGTTCCCAAATTATTTTCATCTCCTTTTTAAAAAAAAAATCAAGAATTTTAGTTGATGAATAAATACAATAGAAGTAATACAATAGTAGATATAAATATTTTTAATTAAATAATATTATGCGTTAATACAATAGAAGTAAGATTGAATTCGGACGTGAACTTAATTTATAAAATGTTTCCCAAACGTGGGTTAATATATAATGAATTTTCTCGTAAGCAATGAATCGAAAAAGTAATTCGCAAATCTCCAAATAGTTCAAAGATTATCTTCTCGTTTATTTTTCTTTCTTGTATTAATGATTTAATAATTGACAGGTGAGTGTCACATCTAACTCTGCCAACTATCTCCAATTATTCAGTAAAGGACAATAGTTTTGGCGACTGCTAAATTTTCTATGGAATTAACATTTTGTCTCTCAATTTTCACTCTATTTTTTTCACGTTTGGACTTTGGGGTTAGGAATCATCCTCTAATTTGTTCCATTTAATTTATTTATATGATGTACGAATTCGGACACAATGAGACTGATACAATAAGATTTTTTAAAATTTTCGGCATCAAAGTATCCGACACAAATTAAACATAAAAAATGTAATTAGCTTTAGTAAGTCTAAGTAGAACAAATTAATGCAGAATATATTTAACTACGGCACGAATTACATACACAACCTCCGAGTTTAGTCCTCTAGTATTGTTAAAAATATTGACGTCTCCTGCATTTTAGTGCAAACAGAACGCTAATCAAAATATCAATACTACGATAACTCGCCCACTCCAGGAATATTTCTGCATCAAAAACGAAACATTAGGGGAATAATTCTCAGTTACCCCTAAACTCAGGTATAGTATACCTAATTAGCACTAAATAACTCACTGCAGTAGTTGAGCTGATGCCTGAATTCAGTTCCAAGTAACTTAGTTAGAATGATTTCACAACTAAGAAGTTGCTCACAATCTACTCAAACCAACATTCTTTTATTCAAAAGAGATTTGATGTGAAGTACACCGCAAACTAAACCAGAAAGTTACACTAGGCCAAACTCTGTAAATAATCTGAGAAATCTTCAGAAATTTGCTTTCTTTATAGGTCATAAAAAGCCATTTATATCGAGGATTTTAACACCGTAAAACTGTTTAATGTGCATTAGCAAGACATCCCGTTGCAATAAATCTTGTAAGTGATAACAAGTGTGGCTTACATTACAGGCGTGTGCTGCTTCACCGCATAAGAAGAGCTGCAAAAGGTGAGATTACAGATGAAGCAATCTTTCTCACAAATTTCTATCTGAAAAATGAGGGCTATTGATATGAACATTATGCACTTACACTCATCCACCTTGAAGTGCGATCAATGAAGTATCAAGTGCGTGAGAGGACACCTTTGGAGCTGCAAGCAGAGGAATTATATTGAGTTAACCATAAGCGAAATTTGGCGATTTTTTCAGTTTAGGCTCATACCAACAAAAATTAAGACTTGATCTCGACTCAGCTTGGCCCAACACATTTGATTTGGATATATAATTATACAAACCATAGGAGCTCAATCTCAAGTTTTGAAAGTTCTTTTTCTTATATTGTTTATAATACACAAGCTCAAGCATCAGCTGGAGAATTAATACCTCATTTATAATCATTATTAGTATTAGTGTTATTACAAAATTATATATGACTAGATATAAATATTAGGAGTAATACACTGGCATATCCTGAGGTTTAGACTAATTACACAAATTTGCTCTTAGGTTGAGGAATTGCAAAAACTTACATTACATTAGGATTCGATTGAAATTGAAGATATCATCTCTAGTACATTACTCCCTTGGCACATACTGCCAAGTGCCAATATTTAATTTTGACTTCGTGGCCGTAATAGCAAGGATTAGGCCAATTTGGGTGCTGGGAAGTTTTCGTAATTTCTCAAACCTTAGGTGGAATTTGTGTAATCAGGCGATACCTCAGGGTATGCCAGTGTGATCACCACTATATATTGAAAACATTCAACTTAAAAAGGGTGCAAGCTAGAAACCTTGGCACACTTCCACGCCGACGAGGATCATATTCTGTTGCTTGGCGAAGAGCCCTTGCAAAAGCCTTGAATGTTGCCTCAATAATGTGGTGAGAATTTCTCCCAGCAAGCTATTTCCATTAACATCCCAATGCCAATTAACGGCAATTCATTTTTCAGTGTCAAATGTGAAAAAGAAAAGGACATTGTATACTAACAAGTCACAACAAAGAAAATCTCCACACTAGCTATGCTTAATCATGTATATAAAAGGACTCGAAACATTTTTTTACCTGTCGTATGTGTAGTGTCATTCCGGAGGTATTGACTAAGGACTGAAAGAAATGCTCCACAAGCTGAAAGTCAAATGTGTATGAGTCGATCACATAAGAGGAGTAATTTAGAAGAAAAATGAAGCTAAATATATGGACTATGATGAAAAGAAAAGGAAAGAAAAAGAGAAAATGGAGCAAAGCATGCCTGTGTGTCATAATTTCCAACTCTCTGTGTTGGTATGGATAAATCGTAGTTCAAATGAGGCCTTCCAGATAAATCCTAACAACAGAAATTTAAAATGGAAATATTGAAGATTCAAGATTTATATATAATTCTCACGCACTCATCACAAGAAAGAAAACATAACAAAGTTCTCATTAACTACACCATATATGTGCATCTGCATAATTAGTTTCGACAACCGTTACAGTTTTGCATAACTACTATACGGTAATTTCAGCAATTATTTATTCTTCTGAAGATTCAATTTCATCTCCTGAAATGGTAAGAACCAGAACCTTTCCGAATTACAGGCATCATACCAGCGATACATGCACAAGAGCTTCATCCAGCGGGGCCGAAAAGTTTCCAAACCGGTTGATACCTTTCCTATCCCCAAGTGCTTGCAGCAAAGCCTGAATGAGAAAAAACAATGTTGACATTGCAGGAGCTTAGAAGGCTTACATAATGCTTTACGAAAACTTACTGTCCCAATGGTTAGGGCAACATCTTCATTCGTATGATGATCATCGATATGAATATCCCCAGTTGCATTCACACGCACATCGAACAATCCATGCGAAGCAAGTTGCTGCAACAGAATGGGGGGGGGGGGGAATCCAATTGAATCAAAAAGCAGGGTAAAAAGAAATATCACGTAAATCAAAACAAATCCAGCAAATCCACACGGAAGAAGGGCGAATTACAACACAATTAGATAAAAAAACTCACATCTAACATGTGATCGAGAAAAGGAATCCCCGTACTATTTTCCGCCACGGCATCACCATCCAGATTAATCCTCACATGAACATTCGTCTCCTTCGTCACTCTCTTCACCTCTCCAATTCTACTTCCTGCGGTTCCTAACAATCATCGAAGGCAAGGCAAAGCAACAAAATGTAAACACGAAATTGAGTTCATTTTATACCCTGAGCTGAGGTAATCGATGGAGAACCATTGTTATCGCAGGCGCGGGGTACAGTGGAGTTCATCGGAGGTGCCGCGAGGTCTGTGGAGAAGAGGTTCAATTTGTGCTGCTGAAGGTGTACGCGCTGTAAGAGACGAATTCGTGAGTTAGAAAGACGCGTTGATTGAGGCAGCAGGTTCTGAGTTTGGGAACGGTGGGGAATTGAGAGCTCCATACATGGAGGTGAGACACGGCGGAGAGCGGCGGCGATTGGTGGTTGTTGTTGGCGGCGCGCGGAATAGTGATATAGCTTTAGTTTCACTATGAAATGAAACCTTTGAATATTGACCAATGACCAATTCTGGCCCCACCATTTTTCATATTATTATTATTATTATTATTATTATTATTATTATTATTATTATTATTATTATTATTACGTGTAACCACGACCAAATATAAAAAAGTATAATTTGGTGCCAAATAATCATATTTATGCACCCTTCTGAATTTTTTTCCCCATCTGAATTTAATTTTAAACGTATAATGTAATTGTCAAATTAATGAGAAGGAGCAAATATAATTATTGAATAACTAATACCAATTTAAAATTTTCTATTTTTCCTTGGGATCTAAATGTAAACAACTCTTTTTCTTCTTATTTCTTATGTTTATTAGACATTCACATTACTTGTTTAGTAAGTTATCAATTTAATCAAATATCTCGAACTCAATATGTTGGAAGAGAAGTTTACAACTTATCGGTCCTGATCAGACTCAGACAAGCGACATAAAATTTGATTGTAATGGAAAATATAAGACGAAAGTTACATATACAAACATACACAGAGAATTTAATTCCTAAATATGAGAGAGGAGCGACCATCCCCGCTAGCCTCCATATGACTCCATCGATGGTCCATTGAGATTGTCTTTGATGCCCGGAAAACTGTCCTCTCCAATTTCTTTAGCACCATTACTGCCATACCCGCAACCCTAAATCTCCGCTTGGGCACTTCACGGCCTTCCTCCGAACCAAGCAGCTGAAATCCAGCCCGCCTCCTAACGCCACAAGCGATAGCACCGGAAAGTTGAGGGATGAGGCCTGTATACCCCTCCATTGGTAGTATATAACTGTCTATTATTTGAGTTTGCTTGATAAAGTTGATTGAGAAATGAAGATTATATATAAGGTGGATGGAGAAAGAATATTTAGAGAAGTTGATCTTGTTGTCTGCACGTAGACATTAAGACATTATCTATAATGATGGTTCCTGAGAATGTCAACTTTGTAATAATTCGGTGCGTGAAACTGAAGGTCAAAGTCCTAAATTCCTCAAGCAGGACTGCCAAAAGGTCAACCCTAGTTGGATAAGGCCAATCTTCCTTTTTAGTTTTTATTATGTAAGAAAGAAAACAAGTTAAACACCAACCCTGTATCTACTAGGATAAGAGGGTAAATGTAATTTCAATAGATAGAGGGGGCTGTTCTGTAATTAAGGCAAATCCCATATGCACAACTACTACTACAATCATCTGTTTCCTAGAACAACCAAGAAAAGATCACTTCAGAGCTTATAGCTGAAACAATAACTTTGCAACAAGAGATATCCAAGAGTTTCGATTACTACAAGCGGAAAAACGAGTACGAAGGTTAAGCAGGACATACATTCCAAAATCACCCGCTTTTACATCCAGCAAAAGGTGAGTTTACATATTATGTCACAGATGAAGCAATCTTTCTAGAATATTTGTTTCTGGAAAATGAGGGCTGTTGATATGAACATTATGTACTTACAGTCATCCAGCTCGTCGTACGATTAATGAAGCAAGTATCAAGTGCGTCAGGGGACACCATCGGGACTGCAAGCAGGAAAAATCACATTGAGTTAATCATAAGTGAGCTTTGGCCATATTTTCAGTTGGGATACGGGCATACGGCCAAGACATTTTGGCTCGAATATATGATTATACAAACCACGGGAGCTCAATCTCAAGTTTTAAAAGTTTTAATTCTTATAATTATGTACAATACACAAACTTGCCCTGATGTTGAGAAATTACAAAATTTTACATTACATTTGGATCAATGAATTGAATAGGCCAAAAATTCCAGTATGCCAGGGAACTTTTTGTAATTTCACAAACCTCAGGCGAAGTTTGTGTCATCAGGCCATACCTCAGGGTATGCCACTGTAGTTACCCCTATATATTGTAAACATTCAACTTAACAAGGGTGCAAACTAGAAACCTTGGCACAATTCCACGCCGATGAGGACCATATTCCGTTGCTTGTCGAAGAGCCCTTGCAAAAGCCATGAATGTTGCCTCAATAATGTGGTGAGAATTTCTCCCAGCAAGCTATTTCCATTAGCATCCCAGTGCGAATTAATGGCATTTCATTTTCCAGTGAGAACGTAAAAAGAAAAAAAAATTGCCTACTAACAACATAAATATCTCCACACTAGCTATTTAACCATGCATGTAAAAGGAGTCGAGACAAATATTATTACCTGTCGTATGTGCAGTGTCATCCCGGAGGTATTGACTAAAGACTGAAAGAAATGCTCCACAAGCTGAAAGTCAAATACGGTTTAGTCAATTATCTAAGAGGACTAGTTCAAAGAAAACTGAAGCTACATATATGAACTATGCTGACAGGAAAGGGAACGGAAACAGAAAACAGAGCAAGGCATGCCTGTGTGTCGTAATTTCCAACTGTCTGTGTTGGTATGGATAAACCATAGTTCAAATGAGGCCTTCCAGATAAATCCTAACAATTAAAATGGAAACATCTCAAGATTGTCATATATAATTCTCACGAAGATTATCACAAGAACAAAAACATAGTTCTCACTAACTACACCATATATGTGCACCTGCATAACTAGATTTGACTTCTTTGCAGTCTTGCATAACTACTATATGTTTATTTTAACTATTTTTTATTATCTCCCAAAATGACAAGAATCTGGATTTTTTCGAATTACGGGCATCATACCAGAGAAACATGCACAAGAGCTTCACTGAGGGGGGATGAAACATCTCCAAACCGGTTGATACCTTTCTTATCCCCAAGTGCTTGCAACAAAGCCTGAATGAGAAAAGACAATGTTGAGATTGCAGGAAATTCGAAGGATCTAAATGCTTTACGAAAACTTACTGTCCCAATGGCTACGGCAATATCTTCATTTGTATGATGATCATCGATATGAATATCCCCAGTTGCATTTACATGCACATCAAATAATCCATGGGAAGCAAGTTGCTGTAACAGAAATATCGTAAATCAAAACGAAATCAGCAAATGCACATGAAAGAAGGGGAAATATACAATAGAATCAACGACAGAACAAAATCAGAAAAAGAACTCACATCTAACATGTGATCGAGAAAAGGAATCCCCGTATTATTTTCAGCCACGGCATCACCATCCAGATTAATCTTCACATGAACATTCGTCTCCTTCGTTACCCTCTTCACCTCTCCAATTCTACTTGCTGCAGTTCCGAACAGTCACTGAAGGCTAGGCAAGGCAAGGCAAGGCAAAGCAAAGCAAGAAAAAGACAAAACATAAACCAAGTTCCGTTTACCCTGAGCAGAGGTAATTGGCGGAGAACAATTGTTGTGGCGGGCCGGTGGCACAGTAGAGTTCATGGGAGGGTCCGCCGGTCCTATTTTGGGAAGTTGTAAGAAAAAGATAAAAAATAAACCGATTTCCGAACAGTAAGCGAAGGCAAGGCAAAGCAAGAAAAAGACAAAACAGAAACCAAGTTTAGTTTACCCTGAGCTGAGGTAATTGGCCGAGAACCATTGTTGTGGCGGGCCGGTGACACAGTAGAGTTCATGGGAGGGTCCGCGGGTCCTGTTTTGCGGAGTTGTAAGAAAAAGATAAAACATAAACCGATTTCCGAACAGTCACCGAAGGCAGGGCAAGACAAAGCAAGAAAAAGATGAAACATAAACAGAGTTCAGTTTACCCTGAGCTGAGATAATTGGCGGAGAACCATTGTTGTCGCGGTCTGGGGGCACAGAACCATTGTTATCACGGGCCAGGGGCACAGAACCATTGTTGTCGTGGGCCGGGGGCACAGTAGAATTCATGGGAGGGTCCACGGGTTCTGTTTTGGGGAGCTGTATCTGCTGCTGCTGCTGAAGGTGTATGGGGAGGAGAACATTCTGCGAGAGACGAGTTTGTAAGTTACAAACAAGCAATTGACGCAACAACTTGGGGATAATTATGTTTCATCCTTTGGCTACTTTTCCCCTAAATACAGAGTGATCAAATTACTCATTTGGAATTATTGACGCACCTCACGGTATGGACACCGTCCAGCTATATGACGCTTTAAACTTGATGTTCCAGCATAAACATAAGTTGTTCCACAGTGTTTGCATTTAGCTTTTAGTTTCCCATCCACGATAATTCGATCAAATGATTTCCATACATCTGAAGAATATCTCCCACCAGTCCACCCAATCACTATACAATCCGCACTTTCTTCTTCCATCTATAACTGCAAATTATTACAAACCACATCTACGCGGTAACAGGATCTAACAAGATAGTTAAAACAATAATCATAAAAATCGGGCCGAAGGCTTCCGTATTTCATTCACAAGAGCCAAAAATGAATCCTACATTTGCATGTATGAAGCAAAATTAACAGAAAATCAATCTGCATACAACAAAATGAAACTGAACTATCAGAATCCATCTGTATACAGCATAATAAAACTGAACTATCACGAATTCAAACTGTAGGCTACTTCATTCTCACTAACATCAAGTTAAAAACAAAACAACCAATTTAAGCAAATGGTATAAAAAGTGCATATATTCAAGCATGATCAAAATTTAAATTTCTAGAAACACATTAAGAATTCTTGGAATTTTTGTTACTTCATTCTCACTTGGAAAACAACATTCACCTCACAAAAAAAGAGAAAAAAAAAAAGAACAAATCAATGAAGATAATTGAACTTATATATTCAAGCAGGTGAACGAAATTGGAAAAAGAAAAGGGACGAAAAAAGCTGGAACTTACTCGGCAAAGGAAATGTGGACTTTTTCCGGTGAGGGTGGCGGAGACGACGCCGGAAGGCGGTGGCGCCGTGTCGGCTGAGAAAGTGGTGAGGGTCGACTGTGAGGGTTTCTCTTTCTCGCTACTAATTTTCCTCTTCAAATTTGAAACAAAATTTCAATTTTTGTTCCGATTTATTTTTAACACTTTAATTTTTAATTTTTAATTTTAGGATTAATTGATTATATTTAACGACCTTTAAAATTTCAGATATTATGATTGGATCCTTATTAATTATTTTATTATAATTTGGTCCATTTTATAAATTACAAATTACACCATATCAATTTTCCTTAATTTTTTTTTGACCGCCAAACCCCTCAAAGGGGAATATTACTACAAATCAAAAATAATAATTACAAGAAGAAATAACAGAAAAATTAACGCAGTCCGAAGCCGCAATTCCAACCAATTTGTGAGCTATTATATTAGTCTCACGTCTAATAAAGGAAAAACGAACCATAATACTAGGAATCGACTCCTTGAAGTTGAAGATTGTTCCTTCCAAATTGATTTTAACCCAATCCTGGTGATGTTCCGTAACCATATTTTCTTCACAGTGGTCTACAGCAGATAACTCGGCCAAATTTCTTTTCGAAAAATCACGAAGAATCACAGACAAAAATAAACCTAAATCTAAAGAAATTAAATAAACTTCCATACGGAAGGACAAAACTTCCATACAGAAGAAATAAAACTTCCATTCGGAAGAGGCGAATGAAAACATAACATAAAAGAAAAAATAGTGACGCAGATCATCTACGTACCAGAAAATCTCGTCAGATCTGAGAGGAAGACAGAGTGACGTCAGATTTCGATGGAACAAATCTGAAAAGTTGACAACGGAATAGAGTTGAGTCAATCCGGCGGTGGAGTAATGATCTTATTCTCCACCGTCGGATCGAAAACTACCTTGTCTTGTGTTTGAATCATGTAGATTAGGGTTTCTTTGCAAAAATTGATAGAGAGAGAGGAGAGGAGTTCGGCTAATTTTTATATATATCTCATTGAATATGATTCGAGTCATTTTATATTTATTTAATTGAGTTCGAATCAAAAAAAATTTTAATTTTTTTAATAAGTAGATTTCAAAATTTTCACTCTTTAAAAAATCAAATAAAGTTCTCTTACAATACCACTAGGTTAATATTTTTTTAAATTTTATCCTTCCTATTGAATGACCACGTTACTTAAAAATTAGAAATATTAAAAAATATATATTATTATATTTAAATTAAGAATATATTTAGTTTGGTTATGTACATGAATTTTTCTTTTTAAATGGTCCGCACTCGGCCCTAATAAAAAAGTTTAAATAATAAGATATTTCAAACATGTTCTTTCACCTGAGGATCCGATCACACAATCTCTTTAGTTTGAGTTTTTATATCATATTACATGATTCTTTAATTTAAAATTTAAACAATTATAAACATATATTAAATATTTAAATATATTTGATGGACCTCCACTGATCTCATATAGTCTCGCAATATGAACTATAAACTCTTTCACTTTTATTATGTCATATTGCACATTCGATTGATAGGTAAATTATTTCTGACTTCATAGATTTCGATTTTTTAGTTGTTTTTAATCGGGTA
>JBBMKE010000011.1:6315684-6334399 GCA_037834125.1 Lippia alba | reverse complement strand
AAGTACGATACCATTTTAATCAAATTTCCGAATTCCAGTTCTTAAAAATACGATTATCAATTGATAAAGATTAGGACAAACGAAAGAAGAATCAATAGCAAAAAAAAAAAAAACAATGCATACACATAAAGATTAATCCCTAAATTATATCTATGAGGAACGACCACGCCTGTCAACTCCTGTACAACTCCATTGATGGTTCATTGACATCGTCCTCGATCGATACCCAAAAATAGTTCTTCCCAATTTCTTTAGCAAAATAACTGCCATGCCGCCAACCTAAACCTCCATTGCGGCACTTCATGGCCTTCCCCCGAACCAAGCCATTGAAATCCAGTCCGGCAACTAACGCCACAAGCGATAACACCGGAAAGTGAGGGATAAGGTCTGTTTGCCCCTCCATGGATAGTATATAATTGTACCTTATTTGAGGTTGCTTGATAAAGTTGATTGAGGAATGAAGATTATATATAAGGTGGATGGAGAAAGAGAGAGGTTGATCTCGTCTGCATATAGAGATTATGATATCATCTATAATGGTGAGAATGTCAAATTAGTAGAGGTTAAGTGATAATTTGGTGCATGAAACTGCGAGCCAAAGTCCTCATGTATGATGCACAAATACGGATACAGCGACACGGGCACGATATGAATTTTTTCTTAAATTTTTTCCACATTAGAAATGTCGTACACTCGTGTCCGACACGACACAACAAAATAATATTTTAAAAAATATCCGTGCATGTACTCATCCCTCAAGTAGGATTGCCAAAAAGCCAACCCAAGTTGGATAAGCCCAATTTTCCATCTTAGTTTTTATTTTTAAGAAAGAAAGCAAGTTCCATAACAAACCTGTATCCATTAGTATAAGGGGCAAATGTAATTTCAATAGATAGAGGGGGATTGTTCTGTACTTGAGGCAAATCCCATATGCACAACAACTACTTCAATCATCTGTAAACTAGAACACCAAGAAGAGATCTCTTCAGAGCTTATAGCCGAAACAATCAGTCCGCGACAAGAAATATCCAAGAGTTTCGACAACTACAAGCAAAGAAACGAGTACGTGGGTCAAGCCGGACAAAATACATTCCAAAATCACCTGCTCTTACATCCGGCAGAATAAAGATGACCAATGAAGTCCCCTAAAAAGCATGATCTAGATATATACACCTTATCAAATATTTATATCATACATATACCTGAGAAAATAAGAAGAATTCACAAAATTTGTTGCCTTAGGGCCATAAAGGGTATGTAGTTCATCTTTCTTTCAACTTTTCACCTTATTGGATTACATTTTTGTGGTAGGTAACACATTTTAACCATGTGGAACAGAAAATATTTCTTACCCTCAAGAGTCGGGGCGCTTTCTGCTAAAAGTGGGGCTCCGATTTTGCCTGTTAAAAGTTATTGGATTCATTGGACATGGCTCTCGTTTGTTGATGCTTCAGAAGAAGGAACAACAGAAGCAACTTTCTTTTCCCCATCAGCTTTACCATTTTCAGGATCATCAGGATCTCGAGAAGCAGAAATTGGGGCAGCATTTCGATTCCCGATTTTTTCATCTTTTCCATTTTCAGGATCCTCAGCATCTCGAGAAACAGAAATTAGGGCATCATTTTGATTCTCGTCGATTTTTTCATCTTTACCATTTTCAGCATCAGCATCTCGAGAAGCAGAAATTGGGACAGCATTTTGATTCTCGTTGATTTTTTCATCTTTACCATTTTCAGGATCATCAGCATCTCGAGAAGCGGAAATTGGGGCATCATTTTGATTCTCATCGATTTTTTCATCTTTACCATTTTCAGCATCATCAGCATCTCGAGAAGCAGAAATTGGGGCAGCATTTTGATTCTCGTCGATTTTTCCATCGGTTACAGAGGCTTTTCTGGGATCACATCCATCATTATCTTTGGTATCTTCTATGTTTGAGGGTTCAACAATACCTTCAGCAACATCAACTTTAGAACCATCACTGTCATTATCATCGACAACCGTTGTGGGGCAAGATTCAGAACATGGGTTTCCATTGACTTTAAGATGGGAAGGAGATTCAGTGCAACCATTATTTAAGATTTCCGAGGGGTCAGAATCTTTAGAAACTTCTAGAGTTTTGCCAGAAGAATCTTGAATAGATTCTAATTGGGGTGCTTCGATTTTGCACGAATTCCTAGCAATAGGTTCCACTGAAGAGTTGGTGTTATCCTTTGAAGGAGGATCAGGAGAACCATCTGATGTATTATGATCTTGTGCAGGAACATCAGAATCCATAGGATCCAGGTTTTCCTCTTCAATTTTTGGTTCATGTCCATTTTCCTCCAAAGACGAACAAATATCGAGTTTCTTTTCTGTAACAGGCGATTGAGGGGGACTATTAGGAGATTCAGATACCTTGAGGCCTACAATTGAAAAATAAAGATAAATATAATAAGAAAAACCACATTATTAAAATTTAAAAGTACAATAACAGAAGAAAGTACAAGAGGTTTCAAATTTCTTTGAGCTGAAAAAACGGGGTAAAAGGAATAATTTATTTACCATCAGAATCTTCTTGCTTCAGTAACTGCTTCTGCAGCATATCTGTCCCTGGAAATACCAACATATTCATCGATTTTATTTCTTTCCTGTGGATATCCTCAAGGTCATGGAAACCAAAAACTGTTGTCCATGTGTTCATATGCTCTGATATGGCCGGAATTATTATTTGTCCGATCTTGAGAGAACGGAGTTCCTGGAAAACCAAATATATGTATATGTATTAAATCATAAAATACACACAGACACAGACTATGTATGTATGCATGTATATATATATATATATATGAAAAGCAGAGAATATAAGCCAGTTCCATCATTCTTACAGTTTCAATAGCAGAGAAAAGGCGTCTGCACATTCCTTGCCTCCTATAAATCTCACGGGTCCCAATAAATGGCATCTCAGCAAGACGGGCTCCATGGAGCCTAACAAGAAAATGAAGAATTTACTAATCATGTCAACACCCTTAGGTTGAATGTAAAGATTTCATATTTATTAAACTAGTTTGGATAAAATTCATATTTAACTGAATCCCAAATCCCTCGACTCCTGTTTTAAGCTATTTTCTGAATCATTACTGACGGGTTAAAAATCTGTCAGATATGGGGTCTTTTGAGTTCCTCAAATCAAATCCTTCCCTTCAAAACCAAATGCTAGAGCCCAAACATGGCCTTAACCATAAACAACTAAAGTATACAGCTTTGATTACACCATCACCACTCGCCGCACACAATAAAATAAAATGGAACAACAAATACAGCTCAAAAGGATCTAGATGAGGATTGTTTGATACCTGATGGAAGCTGCAGCTATTATTTCATCACCCCGCTCCAAAATTACCGTATAAAATCCACGGTAATTTAGCCGGTTAAAATTTGATCTGCGATTTTAAAGACAAATAACCATTAAATTTCTTGTCTAAGTACAATTTGGACGTGCCATGAACTTTTTCTTTTTCTCTGTGTGGAGATGGGTAGGGTGGGGTTGGCTTTTCTTCTTTCTCTTTTTCATTTTTTCTTTTAGGTGTTGCGTGGGTATGAGAGATAAATAAGATTACATGCAAGACAGATATAAAGATCAGAAGCAACTTATATGCTTGACAGCGAAGATATAAACTGAGAACATCATACCCGCAGTTATAGACAACATTTTGTATCATATTTATCCCACTTCTTCGATCAACAATAGGCAAAAAACATTCATCCATGACAGATAATGCAACAGCTAGCTTAGAGTTGCATTCCACCCTTCGAGGAAATCCATGGAGAGAGGAATCGGAAATATCTGTTCTTTGAATTAGAGACCATGAAAATCCTGCTTCCAGTTCATGTTTGACTCCAAGATTCTTCTGTAAATGATCATACAGCTGCAGAGAAAGAAAGAGAGCATGTAAGAGCAGAGTATATCCTGAAACTGGAAGCACAAATACCGTACGATATTATTGACATGAAACAACAAAATCAAGAATTGGTCAACTAGATACAGTGAAACCAAACAAAATACATGATAAAATCCTCATGTGTGGTAATTTAGCATTTCAAGGTTCAAAATAGTAATTTAGCAATTCAATTTTCAAGTATAGATTCTAGTCAATGAACATAATTAAGATACATTTTAGTACATAATATGAGATGATTTTCACAAAATAGTCCGTCGAGATTAATCAACTTATACCAGAATGCATTTTTTGAAGTGGAAATGTGGAACGCTGATGAGTGTAGTAGAGAATATATTGATACCTCTTGACACTTCAGCCCACAGAAAGATGCCCCGTTTGGACTGACGGTTGCAGCTTGCATTTTCTCACTGCATGATTTGTGATCTAAAAAATATAGAAACCAACATCTTTAATGTAATTATTTTAACATCTTTAATGTAATTATTTTAAAAACATAGTACTATGAAGCTGCACAGAGGTTTGCAAGCTATTGAAAATAATTACATTTTTTCTCACAAAAACTGCATTCATGGAGCTTGTCACTGGCGCTTGCTTTAGCAACATTTCCACTTGCAGACCCACAAAATTGGCACGTACAGTTGGGACAGTGCCAATCGCCCGAAGGAAGCATCTGAAACCAATAAACAATAATCAAATAAGTATGAAACCACCTAGCAGACGCAAATATAAAAATGCATGATCCACAATTATCAGGAATCAAATAAACTTAAACCTTTCCAACAAATACAGCAGTGTTATTTACAAACATTTGCATGACAAAACTCTAATAGGTGAAGTTCAAGCAACAGCATGCAGTTTGCAAAGGAACAACCAACACACACACACACACACACACAAACTAAATAAATAAAAATAAATCGAATTTGTAAAAGGAAAACATATCAGTAATCTAGTAAATGATAGAAGACACAATGGACAACATCATTAGCTTCAAAAATATTTAAAAAAAAAAAAAAAGAAACATAGAACTAATATCTCCATGCTAAAATTAAAGAACTAAACACAGAAAAGAAAAAACTTTTGGTTGTAAGAAGAATATCTATACCTTTATCTCTAAACAAATCTGATGGAAAGTTGACGGGCAACTATCACAACATATCAAATCACCGCCATCACCACAAATTCCACAGGTATCATCATCTGGATCATCACCATCAACATCAACAGTATGAAAATCCATCCTTACAGACTCCTCTTGACTATTCCATGCATCAACTTGGCACTGCAAAAGGGACGACCCAGACTCCAAGAATATATTTTGAAATGGCTGACGCAATTTGCTGCCAGCATGGAGCTCGAATTTAGAAACTGTTAAAATTTTACTACAGCAACCACAATGGATCCCGTCCCTTGTTATCCAACCTTCTAACATGACACGAGTCCTTCTCCTGTTCATATACTGCACTTTTTCACTTAACCGGGCGGTCCCACAATCAATAAGCCAAGCCAAAACTGTTCTTTTCCCACTATAAGGAACATACCCATCAGAATCTGAGTTCTCCCCTTTAATGGAGCCACGCACCAAAAGGGTGCATCTCCCAATTATTCTACTTGTCCTTCCCTGTGTTAAACTAAGCTTAGAAGCATTCTTTCTTCTTGAAGAATCATCAATCATATCATCATCACTATCTCGATCCACTTTACTGCCTCTTCGGGATTTATTATTCTGTTTCATATAAGAGCTGAGCCGATGATCATTCTCATCACTGTCTGAGCTCTCTCTTACAGCATGTTTCTTGGCAATCTTAGTCACGCCATCTTCTTTTCTCTTCCTCTTCATTTCTTGCTCAATCTTCCTTTTTGTTTGTCTTGTAAGTTTGTTTACCAGATCCTCAGAAAGAGGAGCACATGAGGGAGAGGCAACATCTGGCATAGCATTACCATCATTATCTTCCTCTAATTGTTTCTTAAAAGCATCATAAGCCTTGATAATCGACCAGTAGGCTGTTCCACTAGGGTTAATGTACACAGCATCTAAGTAGTCTCTGTTCCTCCGCGGTCTATAATCTATAGTCCAACCAGCATCAATCAACATCCCTCTTATCTTCTCACGCAGCATTTGCTTTTCTGTGCTTCCACCACGCTTACTCTTTCCTTCATTTGTTTCTTTACCTTTAAGAGGAGTCGAGATTTCAGGAGGTGGGGATTTTTCTCTCTCCTTCTTCGTCCCTTTCTTTGTGCTACAAGCTTGTGGTGATGGTGGTGCAAGCTTCAACCCTGTATCCAACCTATCTATTTCTGAATCTCGATCTTTGCTGCTGCCTCTATCCAAATATGGTTTTCCTTTTTCCGATTTCCTCTCCTCTTTCTCCTCATCAACTAACAAACCTCTTTTCCCATGGCGTGCCGAATCATTGGACGTGGACCGTTTTCTTTTTTTAAGGTCCCCATGATCATAATTTTTAGATTGAGAAGGAAAACCCATTTTTTTCTTCTTATTCACCATAACCTTCAGCACCCCATTCTTCCCCTGCAACCTCATTGGCTCACTAGCCGCCTCTTTATACATCGACCTTAACAACGAAATAGGCAAGTCGGTTTCATCCTCTTCCATCTCAACTCGTTTATTCCTCCCACTACTAGAGCCATCAAAATGAGAACCTTTCTTCCTATTAGAAGATCCCACACCAAATTCCTTCTTCAGATTCTTGTCACTACGCCGAACTGCCTTAAACCGGTCCTCCAAATAATCATTCCTCATCATTTTTCCATCAAACTCGTCGTACTCATCAAACTCAAACAAATCCAACCTACTCCTTTTCTTCTCAGCACTAACCTCAATCCCAGCATTGTCAGTCTCATCATACTCTCTGTTTTCGAGCCCGTTTCCCTTATACCCTGTCGAGCCGTTATTCAATCTCTTTTCGTACAATTTTCGTCTCATCAACTCCAAGGACTCATCCTCATCACTAGAACCAGAACTACTCTCCACTAATCTAACCCTCTTCTTTCCCTTACTATCATCACTCAAAACCCCCACTCCACCTCCTGAATTAAAGTTGTCACCTTTCTTCTTGACAATCAAACACCCTGATGAAGTTTTCTTCTTCAACACTCCTCCTGATCTTACACCCCCTTCCATCTTCTTTTCATGCATCCACCACATACGAAAAATCCCCCCTAAAAACTCCAATCAAATTCCCATCAAACCCCGACGCGAATTCACCTCTAAATTTACCCGAAAAATCACGAATTCCAAGAAGTGTTCTCAATTAAGCTGCCCAGCAAGCAGATCTAAAGCAAAACCCAAACCCACCAAGAATGCTTAACAAGAACCGAATTAACAAAGGATTAAGTGAATTACTGTTTACCTCACCGGAAACCCATCGGAATTTGTTCAATCGGGAATCAATTCTAACTACAGGCGTAGTTTTCCGGCAAAGATTGTACAGAAAAGAGAAGGAATTATAAAATCAAGAGGAGATTTAAAGAGAGAACAGTGTGTGTATGTGTGTGTATATATATATATATCTATGCGCATATATATATATATATAGTAGTCTTATTGTATTCCTCTTTATTGTAGAGCTAAAGAATGTGAACAAACAAAACAGAATTTTTTTTTCTTATTTTTTTATTAATTTACATAGAAAAGGTTAAAAAATTGTGATTAGTTAACAGTGAGTTGAGCTCGAGTTTGGATTAAAATTTTTTCTTTCATATATTTCATCTCGTATTTCAAGTATATATACATACTTGTCTCTAAAAGTCACTTGGGGGGGGAAGGGGTATGTTTAAAAAATATATATATCTATCTCTGAAAATTGGTATGTATATTCTTCAAGATATGATTGATTCAAGTGATTAATGAGTTCATTTTTCAAAATAAGATTTTGAGTTTGTATCTTATTTTTGCAATCGTGTTAAAAAACCAATATGTATATACATACTACTGAGTATTGACAAATATTTCAATTTAGAAGAAAATATATAAAAAAGAAGAAATTAAATAACTCTCTCTTTTAATTTCCATAGAATTTACAAGAGAAATTACATGACTAAAATGGAAAATTCAAATTTGTGCTGTCTTGTTTGATCCAAATTTATAATGGTTAAGTGTCTAATAATAATTTTCGTAAAAAAAGAATGTCTAATAACAATTAGTTAATGCCTAATGATAATTATAACTTAGGAGGATGTGATTGAGTGAGAGGGGTTCATCGAATTTTGATTTTGGAGATTGACAAATTTTAAATTTTTTAATAAGTTGTCTCATCCTATGAAGTGTCTATAATTTAACTAATCCTATGGGTCTCATTCTATGGGATGATGAGGTGTTTATAATTTAACGAGGGAACTCATCGATGATCGTTAAGCATTTTTTTCTCATAGTAATAGCTTTTGTTTGAGTTCCTCTAACAACTTTTGAGGTGTGTGTTTAAAATTTTTTATTCAATAATAATTAAGGTAGAATTTGAATGAGTGACATTGTAACAAAACATAATGATTTGTCTGAAGTTAGAATTGCAGTCCTCCCCTTCATCGGAATAAAGTTCTTCCGGGATTAATTAAGATAGTTGTTCAACCTAAAATCTTTCACCTTCCCCATCAACAGTATCAACCAATCGGCGCCACTTCACCTGCCGCCGCACAATCAAAAGAACTCAAGATAATTAGATGGTAGGTTTTTGCATCTACAGAGGATCATAATCTAGCTTTATTGGTGTAATATTATTTATTGCCTATTAAAAACATAATCTTTAAAGAAAATAAAAAATTTAAGTTAAACTCTAAATCAAATAAATCCAAGAAAATTATATATAATACTTATAGGAGTAACAAGATTTTTTCTCACTCAAATTTTTATTTTTTTTAAAAATTGTATACTGCATAGTTCAATTTTCAGCCCAGCGGAATGAGCGGATCAAATGATCAATCCATAAATGGGCCTTGATTTATTTCCATTTCCTATATGGGCCTTCTTTTTCTTTTGTCTGGGCCTAATGGGCCTTTATGTCCAAGTCCAGACCATAAACTTAATATTTTACTCGAACCACATTGTAGTTTTCTCACTTTCTGTTTCTCCTAAATTTTTTCAGGTTCCGTCTCTCATTTTCCATAAATTCGAGCCCAATCGACCCACCAAAAATTAAAATACGAGAATTCTAGTTAAGCTAATATAGCTTTGTAGCACTTAGTGGTTATTTCGGATTTATGTCAGCTTAATCAGAAATTTCATATTAGAACATTTGAGAACACAACTATCATTGATAAAGAAAATTTTACAATTCAAGACAAGGCGAGTTGGATTATAAAAAATTCAAAAACGAGAGTTCTAGTTGAACTAACATTGTTGCACCACGAAGTGATTATTTCTACGTTATGCAACTATCATTAATAAGAGAATTTACAATTTAATGATCAGATAGGAGTTGATAGTAATGGATGACTCATGCAATAGTTGGGCATGCAACATGAAGGGTTGGTTGTGGAAAAAGAAAAGTGATCAACTTCATCACATTATTTATGGTGTTAGATGTAAGTTAAAAAGAGCACTAAGTCTCCATCATATGCTTCTTTATTAATGTTGCTTTATGTATTTATTTAATGTTCTGTTATGTGGTTCTTGACATGTCAATTTCATGCATAAAAATACCCAACTATAATCATAATTAAGATAACTAGAATTATTAATACTTGACAAGATTGATGAACAATATCATAAAGTGTTTCTAGCATTTCATTCAGATTCAAAGTATATGCCTTTTAGTTTAGGGTGTCTGGAAACTCAAAATGTGCCCCATAATTTAAGTCATTGATCCATCGGGAAACATTATTAAAGATTATCATAATCAACTAATCTCTCTTGAGAGATCAGATTGGAACATGTGTCAAGAGGTGGTATCAATGTGTTGATGTCTTAGATCGACATGATCATTTGATTGGCGATATTAGTGTGTTTGAAGATTCGATTGTTGATTATTGTTCTCGATTGGAAGATAATTTAACTTTTGTGTTGTCATTGTGTTTTTTTCAGCCTGTGTGCTTTCGTGGGAAAAGAAAAACTAAAACTAACATATTCACCCAATATCTACAAAAATATAGTTATGATTTATTGGTTTTAAAATATATTTATATTTTCTCAATTATTACTCTTCAAACATTACAAATTTCACTTTTTCTCATAAATATATATATATATATATATATGTATGTATATATTCCAAACACTTAAATTTCTAATTTATATTTTTCACAAGTTTCACCTTCATTCCATCCAAACTCCAAAATTACTCGTCTCTAGTTGAATTCATAAAAGAAATAAAAGATAGAAAAGAAAAAATTACCTAATTGTCACTAAATAAAAAAAATTCAATCAGAAATCAGTTCATCATAAAGGACGAGACATTTAATTTTTTAAATAAATTTAAAATTTTAACGCCGATCACATTATAAATAAAATAATTGAATCACAACGTTTATGTATCACCCTTAACTCGACCAAATCAAATCCCAATCTCGATTAAAAACATTGGGTGACCTTTGTAGGGTTTTAACACCACACATTTCCTTTATTGTCCCAAAAAATCTATGATTTCATTCGATTAAAACATGCAATTTCAATGGAGAATCAAAGGCATCTTTGCCAGCCTCAACTACAACTAGGTCATTGGGAATATTAGGCCGGTGTCGTGATGTCAAAAGTCTACTTGTACTACTAGTTGCTTTTGGACCATTGCTAAACTTACCCCTACCCCACCCCATCCCATCCCATTTTAGGGTTGGCAGTTATAATGCATGGATACGAACACGACGATACGGACACTAGACGAATACAAAGATACATTTTTTTTTAAATTTTATTTTCTATGTGAGGAGTATCCGACAAAGTGTTCGATACGACTATCTGACATGATATGATAAAATAATATTTTTAGAAATATTCGTGTATCATTGATCGGGGATGAGGGGTGGGCGTGGGTTGTTAAAGCAGCACCACAAGTTGCAGTAGAGTAGGGAATTTGCTTTGCTGTTAAGCATCAAATAGGGAAGACAAATTTTTAACAAGATAGCATAGGATTCACTATCAAACTTCAAATAAAAAACATTGTAGTTGCTTATCTGATTAGACGCTATAATCCTTAATAAACATTTAATTTTACTGTACTTATACTAAGTGCACTCAAAATTGGGTGGTCGTAGCGATATAAGTACCAGTTGTGATTGTCGGATACGAAGAACACGAAAGCATAGACGTCAGCTGTAATCGCCAGATAATAAGATCGCAAAAGCATAAGCATCAATGGTCCACAAAGTGAATCTTAACTAGTCATTTGTTTATCGAGTCAGACGGTAGCACCCACGAACGAGAGTCGGGATAGGATGAGCAGGCCGCCCGTCCTCAAAGAAAAAACCTTAGTCCAAAAACCAATAGTTAAGTAGTCAACTTTAAAAAGAAAACACTAAATTTTACATAGGAATGCATAAAGGGTGAATCTAAAAACCCCATTTTGCTACCTTTGTTACAGATCAGTTAGTAAATATGCATTCACAAATATTTTGAGTATCTACAAGCTGCAAAAAATTGCACCACCACATATTACATCAATTTCCCAACCAACTTGAAGTATTCTATTCTTGATTTGAGAATGCATGAAGAAAAAGTTAAGAAGAAAAGTTCTATAAATCCGTAGCATCGACCGGCAGAGAAGTCGCCCGGTGAAGCGAATGTGGGAGCAATGCACCTGAAAAGAAACGCTTCCCGGCGCTCAGGTCCACCGCACCACAAGAATTATACGCGGTCTCATAATCCTCAACTATTTGATCGCCATCTTGCTTTATAAAACTCTTAAGATCTTTCTTGCATTGTTGATCTCTCAGCTCCCTCATCTGCATTTGATACTTAGCCTTGAGCCACCTCAGCTCTTGCCTTATCTCGTTTTCATTATCCTCAGACGAGCACGGAACATTATCCTCGTTATTACTCGAAGCCTTCCCCTCATCATCTCGAACTAAATTACATATGTCAGTGCCTTCGGGGCTTGAACCAACAGGGGCATTTTCAGCATCACATCGTTCGGAGTCGAATTTATAAGTGATCTCTTCGAAGCGGCCGTGTATAGATCCACATCCGTGTTTGGAACATTCAAGAACTTGCAAATTCTTGTGGGAGGATAAATAATCTGTAAGGGAATTGTTTGGAGCACATTTGTGACAGCAGTTCGGGGTTTCCTCAACTTGGGACCCACTTTTCCATTCGGGGACCAACGAGGAAATCTCACCGTCGATCATATCCGCTATCTTGGTCACATCTTGATCTGTTATGTCCAATTCAGAAACCATTTCGGTTGCCACACTCATAGCCGTGTCTGTTTCAATGTCAAAGGGGAAATAAATGTTGCGAACTCGACCTGTCAAAATTTGAATTAAACAGTCAAATTTGTAATAAATTGGAAGCTTAGGAAGTTTGTTAGAAATAGTCAAGCATTGCATCATTTAATAAACTACTAGAAGTCACAACAGCAAAAAGGGTAACTGTAAAATGGAGATAAATTACAAGGGAGGTTGATGTAATTTTGAAACCACAAGTCAGATTTGTGCAGCTACACCTAATTCAGATTTTCTTTTACCTATCCGAATTAAATGGAGGAAACTTTACCTTCCTCTGTCATCAATATTTAATTAAAACTTATAAATTTGTCACAAACTTGGAAATTTCATGAAATTTGATTCATTGTGTCATTTCACTATGCATAATCTAGGGAAAAGGGCAACTGTAAGCTGGGAGATGAGTTACAAGGGAGGTAGGCGTAATTTTGAAACCAAGAGGGTGAATTTGTGTAACTATACATAATTATGAGGGTGCCCTAGTCATTTCAACCTTTTCACTATTTGAATTAAATGGAGTTAAGGTTTACCTTCCTTATCTGCAATTCTGAGCCTCAAGAAGATATTATCGTCTTCGCCCCTTCTCCCTCTGATGGTAATATCGACATCTTCCAAATGTTCGCCGCCTTGGTTGGTGAATAAATCTATCTCATTTGCTTCGTATTCAACTGAGTGGCAATCCAAATCATTCTCTTGTTCATATCCTAGCAAATGACTGTAACCATTGACTAAAGAACTTGTTGTGCTGTGATGAGCACTCAAGAGACGTTGAGTCAAACTCGGGCTTATTTCATCATAATCTCTGTGATTATAATAATTCAACGGCCTTAAATCATAAATATAATCATCGATTTGGAGGAAAGGGTCGTTGAGAAGCTCCCAAGCAGATAGCCTATCAGATACTGTTGCTAAACATTTCTCGACGAATCTACGCACCTCAGGGTCCTCCACTTTGTAAAGAGCATCGGGCTTCTTCCCCTTTTAGAAAAATAATAATAAAATAAGAATTCAACGTTACAAGTGATGATATTGCAAAATATAATATTTTTGAAATCTTACAGAGATCACTTTCTTGTAAATTTGGGCTGGATGGTTGCATTCACTATATGGATACTCAAATGTCACCATTTCGAGAATACACATGCCGAACGCATAAATGTCTACTAATTCATTGTATTCTTCTTCATACACTTCCGGA
This sequence comes from Lippia alba, assembly GCA_037834125.1. NCBI lineage: Eukaryota > Viridiplantae > Streptophyta > Magnoliopsida > Lamiales > Verbenaceae > Lippia > Lippia alba. Next base: position 6,320,872 of record JBBMKE010000011.1, on the reverse strand, counting down.
GCCATGAATTCTGGTGTTCCTAAAAAAAATCATGAAATTCAGAACCAATATAATAAGGCTGGTCCAGCAGTTTCCCCTCTACAAATTTGTAAAATATTGGGATAATTACATTAGCATACCCTAAAGTTTGGCCTAATTACACAATCTACCCCTCAGGTTTCATCAAAGTTCATCTAGCTCGGTGTAATTTAAATTCGTTGGTAGAAGAAAAGTTCGTAATTTGTCAAACCTCAGGGTAAGTTTGTATAATCAGGCCTGACCTGAGGGTATGTCAATGTAATTATCCCAAATATACATATACATATAGAATTTTAAAGATTTAGCCCTCAGAATTAAAATTCTTGACTGAGTCCTGATTTTGGCCTCAAAGTACATAAATTATACATATCTTTGCAAAACATTTAAAATTTTCTTTGTCATCACTAAAAAGTCCGACTCAATGTGGCAAACACAACTTGTAAATAAAATTGCACGATGATATTCGACAATACTTCCATATTCATCCAAAAATCAAACAAAAAAAATTACCTACACAACGAGCAGCGTGGGATTTCCTAAGAATCGCAGCAAGGCCGAGATCACCAATCTTGACTTCACCTTGGTTCCCATTAATGAAAATGTTGTCACATTTCAGGTCTCTATGAATCACCGGAGGGTCATGGCTGTGAAGATAAAGAAGACCTTGCAAAATCTGCCTGCACCAATGCTTGATTGCTCGAATGTTGACTCTCCTATGTTTCAGCCTATACCTTTTTTCCAGATCATTCGGAGCAACAATCACAAACATTTAGTCAAAATACAAGTCAAAACACTAGATTATCACATCTAGGGAATAAATCCAAGAACCTAGGAATTCAAGAACTCACTGTCTGAGCGTGCCGGAAGTGAACATCTCCGTCACGAAATTGATGTTTCGGTTGGCGGTATCGACCCAAGAAGTGCAGAACTTCATAATATTGTTGTGTTTCAGTGTTTTGAGGAGATGGATTTCGCAGTATAGCCGCTCGAGATCTTCGGGGCTCTGCAAGAAATCATACAGTTTAACTTGGTTCCAGGCTACTTCTATTCCTTCATACTCATCAAAAGCTCTATAACTGCCAAAAAAGATTCATAATCTCAGCAAGATTAATCAAGAAACCATAAAAAACACCATCTTTTTTTTCCCAGTTTTTGAGGAGGTTAATGAGGGAAATGGATGCGTACACTGTCTTTGAAGCCCCTTTTCCCAGAATCTCATTATACTGAATTCAAGAAAAAAAACATAAACAGGAACTCAAATCAATGAAACATACCACAAAATTAGGTAAAAAAAAAAATACAGCAAATTAATGGCGAAAACTGCAAAATCATACCCTTCCATATCTCCCTGAAGGATCAACTTCCACAAACTCAGAACCATCAGGAGCAAGATCAGCAACACCATTCATCCCTTCAATCTGAGCTCGATTTTCTCACAAAACAGAGAGATTAGCCAAAGGGTTCTTCCTAATCCTCACAAAACCGCACTAAAATCAACAAAACAGGTAAAAAGACATTATCTTTTCAAGGAACACGAGACAATGGGATTCCATCAAAAAGACAACCAAGATTTTTCTTTTCTTTTCTTTCCTATCCTTTTCTTTTTTGTTGAATTTTCTTTACAAATTTCAACTCTTTACTCCACGAAGCACGAATCCAGACAAAAAACACCTCCCCGGGACGATTCTTGATTGTTTTGTTTGTGTTGTAATAATGTATTATATAATTTTTTGAAGCTTTTCTATATCATCACGAGCAGCAGAAGGAAAACCACACACACAAACACGCAGTGATTGCCCCCACACAGAGACAGTTTCTCCTTTTTTTTTTTTCTGAGGGACAGTCTAAATGTGTGTGGTAATAGTTTACATGTATATGCATGTATCTATATGTGTATGTATATATGTATGTATAAATATATAATTATAATTGAAAATGGTAATAAATAAATGAATAAAATCAGTACAAGCCTGAAACAGCCTGCCAGAAAGAAGGGGACCAGGAAAATATTAAATCTATCTATTTTATTTTATTTGGTTTATTGAACTTATTTATAGATATTTGACATTTGGTATCTGCTGCAAATGGCAGAGTCGGAATCCGGGCCAAAAAATCAATTCTTACTAGTTAAATTGATTATCAAAAATTCGATCGGTTTACGATTCTACAAATTAAGAAGATTCGTCGCTCCTAATTTATACATGACACTATCGATATTAATGATCGTCGGAGATCCGATGATGATAACAATTTCGATTATGTTGATCTTTTTATACTGATCTAATAAAGGACAAATTTTTTGTACTTTTATGGATTCTCACATAAAAAATCGATATTTGACATATCAAGATACCGAATGTTAATTACAAGTCAAAAAATAACTTCTTATTAGTTAGACGGATTACGAGAAGTTAAAATATCGAACGTCTTATGATTCTACCAATTAAGAGAGTTATCGGTATTTCTAATTTATATGTGATATCATCAATAATTGTGATTGTTGAATACCAGTACATAATTGTGGTACTTTTATGAACTCATACATAAATAATAGTTAGAAATTAAATGAGTGTATTTTACGAAGGATCCTACCTATATATCCTATTTTCATTGTTTTTTCATTGTTATATTTGAAGAAATAAGTTAAGAAATTTAAGTTGTCAATAAGAGTTAGGCTAAATGGTTTGAGGGTTCTTTCTCGAAAATAATATTTTGGGTTCGAATCTCTCTTGGCCAGTTAGAACGTGTGTTCTTAAAAAAAAAAAACAAAGCAAAGAAATATAAATTATAATTAACCTGTCATATGTAAAGCATATAGATAGTTGCTGTATAAAGTGGGAAAAATTAAATAGTATTAATTATATGATCTTTATTATGGTGGCTTGTCTGATCCACATTATCTACCTAACATCTTTTCCTATCCATATGAGTAAAATTTTGGGAAGTAATATTAATGATGCCAAGTGGTAAAAAAAAATTATATATTAATGATGGCAAACTCAAAATATGGTAGTTAAGAATTTAATTTAAATTATAACATTTTTTATGATTTTTTTTACTTTTAAAAGTTTAAAAGTACCTATATAAATAATATAATTTTTAAATATTATATCTAGTTAAATATCAATTGGAAAATAATAAGTTCCTTCTATTAAAAAATAAATGTTTAACCGTGGCAATTATATATCTAACTAAATATTAATTGGAAATAATAAATTGACTTCAAAATTACAAAGAACATGACATAAAACGAAATATTAGATAGCATACACAAGTCAAAGTTACAATATTTTTTGAAGGCGAATGAACTACATTATTTGTCTCACATTGAATATAAATAAATAACAAAATTGTAAGATTTCAATATTTGAAATGGTATTCAACTTGGAACCAAAGAAGAAGAAAAAGAAAAATAAACTCAGAATCTAAGATTGTCTGACGAGATTCTCTACAAGATGTTACTATTTTTCAAAATTTTGATCTAATTTTTGAAAAATTCGATCATCTCCTTGAATATTCAAAGTGCAACATGCGACTGATGTTAGCACGGATTTTACTATTCAATAAATAGCTAATATTCTATTAGTAACTAATAATTGTAAATATATATCAATCATGTAAAAGAAGCTGAAATGCGCCTTGGTCAGGTCAAACATGACATGCCCTAATTCTAATTTCCCCATATTAATTTAATTATTTAATTACTCTAACCCCACTAGAAATTATTTTAAGCAATTAAATTTAAATTAGTGGAAAATTACGAACCACATATTATATATTTAATTTCACTTTATGAGATTTGAAAATGATAAGTTTGGTACGTTTTACGTACAATATGTCATCATTACTCATTAGACCTTTTGCACAAAGTCCACCTAATTCTGTAATTAAAGTGTTAAAATATGTCTTTTTAGTATTTACGTTACGTCGAGGTTATGTTATGCCTAACGCAAGCATTTTAATGGTAAATAATTATAGCATGGTTTAATTAATTGGACTGATTTGACCATTGAGTCGGCTTTTTAATTACTTGTAATATTAATTATGGATCATTTATTTTTTTATATTATAGTCGATTATATTTATTGGGAATTTCCCTGATGTGTTTGGTTGGAGTTTATTGTGAGAAGTCTATTGATTTGATTTCTAGAAGACTGGAACTTGTTATGACTTACGAGGGATGATACACGCATGCTCTCATAGAGATGCCAATTTTTATAGGAGGGGAAAATAATTAATATTAAAAAGAAATAAATACTTTTCAGGTAATGTGTGATAAATTTATAGATGGGCGACATATTTTTACTTAACTCTCTATTTTGCAAAATGTCGTATATTTTTCACATAATATCGTACTTAAAATACCTATCAAAATATATTGTATAATTTTAAAAAAATGTAGTACTAAAACATTCTAATACCTTAGTTATATCCTTTATATTGTATAATTTTATGAGGAGTAAAATAAAAATATTTTAAATTGATGGGAGTTATTTTAAACTGTCCCTATACTTTTTGACATTGAAATTATAAATTTTTTTACAATTCAAAATTTTGACTTTTAAATGGCTGACTAATGTTTGTATTTGTGATATACTATAATTTTTAGTCGCTTTCACTGAATAATAATTAATAAAACGGCAAATTAATAAATGATCCCTATAAGGTTTATGAGTTTTTTTAAACCCCCAGTTCCAAAAATAGTTATATTACATCCCTATTATCTTTTTTACTTTTTGTAAACCCCCCAAATCCTGCAAAGGTACCATAATACCCTTAATAAATTGAAGAATGACACAAGTATCAATTTCTTCTTCCCACGTCGACATCTTCGGCCCTGGCTCATTTCCGGCGACTTTATTCCGGCAACAAATTACCGACGACTTTATTTCGGCAATAAATTACCGGCGACTCTCAGGCAGTTCCGGATATTCTTTTCCGACACGCCTTTCCGACTTTCTGAACGTTACAAACTGAATAGATTGTGGTGCATACTTGATTGGGCGGTTGAATTAAATGAAAAGCGCACTGTTTCCCGTAGTTTGACTGACTACTATTGCAGAGTTGAAGACGAAGGGATGCACACCTTCAGACCCCTTCATACTGTCTCACCTTCAGACTCCCTACTTCTCTTTCTTCCAATTGATCTTCTCTTTGTGCAAACACTGTC
>JBBMKE010000011.1:6293529-6303823 GCA_037834125.1 Lippia alba | reverse complement strand
TATTTACATCGTCATTTTCTATTGCCACTTTTGTGGTCCAATGTAGTATTCATTGGTCAAAACGTAGTGTCTTGCTTAGCACCGCCTAAAGAGTGATGGTTATAGCGGTTATAAATAATTATTATTTAGGATGAGATGGACCGGTAAAACTTGGAGTTAGGGTCAAGAATAAGGTGATGTATCTGTGGGTAGAACCATACGTGGATGATTTTGGGTGAGTTAATATTTAATAACTTGTATTAAACATACTTTTGGATATTGGCCTGAGGTGCTTATGAAATTTTTGGGTATGAGATTTTAAGTTGTAAAATGGCATGTTAAAAGTCTTTAAACTTGTAAGGGTTCATTAGAAAAAAGTAATGGGTTTCTAACTTTTTCTTGGAAACTTCATTTAGTTTGGAATAAAAAATGTTCCTCATAATCACAATCGATTTTTTTTTCTTCTTTGGTTCATTTATATGGATCGAATCGAGTTGAACTATTAAAATGTAAAACTGATATAGCGTTGAACGATTAAATTATACCACTGGATGATATTGCAATTGATTTAATAATTCCAAAGGGATTGGTTTAAGTGATTTTGGTTGATTGCATATGTTTTTCTTGTACGTCCGTATACTTTGAGATTAGAGAGAAAATAAAGAATTATATAGAGAATCAGTAGTAAATTAGCAATCTTGCGAACTTCATTTGGGCTGTCAATTTTGTTTCCGCAGCTCCATTTTAGGGCCTCTTCAGAGAATTGAGTAAGGGCCTTCTTATGGTCTTGGATCAATCAAGATATTGGATTTGATTGATTAATAATTTAATATTAATTCAGCTGATAGCCAATTTCGCCATAGTAAGATGAATACTATGCCGTAGTTCAGCGGTTTAATGTTATACTAGCTTAATTAAAAATTTTGAACTCGAGTCTTACGCAACTACCCTAGGTAGGGAAAATTTTACACTTAAGTATTTGACCTGACTCGATATATGGAACCCAATCAAGGGCAAGTGTATTACGCTCCCTATTTGATTTGTTACTCTTTCTAAAATTTTCGCTAACTACACAGTAAGTGTAAAACGCTTGCCTCCTCATTATACTGGTTTAAACTCGGGTATAATTTTCCCCTTTTAATTTGTTTGTCTATATTTTCAAGACTGGTTAGCTGAGGATTGTCTATGATGTGCTCGCTAACAAGTAACAACTATTTAAAAAAAAAATTCTTTTAGGTAACAACTAATTTAATTGTGCCAAAAAAAAATCCAATTATGCAAAATAAACGTATGCTTTATTGAAATCATGCTTTTGTGAAGAAGATCACCTTTATTAAAGTCTAATCCGGCGAGAACTACAATTCTATACATAACCAAAATCGTTCTTTTAAAAACTCGACAAATACACTATTTCCCTCCCTTATTTTACACCAATACGAATACTCTAGTTTCCGTAGTTTCATCAACCAATTCTCCAATACTCTCGGCGAAAACCCGGCGTCCTAGCTAAGCGAAGATGGCATCACTTGACTGTCGGGTGCCCGCCGGGAAGGGATCCTCCCCCACGGGACCTTCTAATCCGGCAGCTTCGACGAAGAAGAAGGGCAAGAGATTTGAGGTCAAGAAGTGGAACGGTGTTGCTCTTTGGGCTTGGGATATTGCAGTGGACAATTGTGCTATATGCAGGAATCATATTATGGATTTGTGTATTGAGTGTCAGGCTAATCAAGGTAGGGAGGAATGCACGGTTGCTTGGGGTGTTTGCAATCATGCCTTCCACTCTCACTGCATTAGCAGATGGCTGAAGACTCGTCAAGTTTGCCCTCTCGATAACAGCGAGTGGGAGTTTCAAAAGTACGGTCACTAGAGTATCACCTCTATCCAATCATGCCGGGATTGTTCTCCTCTTGTTCAACAAAATTGAAATCTGTTAGAATAGCCAACTAATAAGTTTTATATATGTATATATAGTTTGTATGTTACGATACCATTGAGAATACAAATTATTGAAAACATACTGATTACAAAATAGGTATTATGGTCAGCATTTACTCTTGAAAAGATCGGCATTGTTTTACCGATTTAGTTTCTGCTGTAGCAAATATGGAGAACCTAGATTTGTTTGGAGTATATGATTGATAAGAACGTCAATCCACACCTATCAATCGAGACTTCGAAGTAGTCTCTAACTCTTAGAACAAAGGGAGGGAAAGAGTTTTCTGGTAAGAAACCGGACGGGGGAAAACACGAGCGAGAGAGAGAGATTGAAAGATGCAAGAAAATTGATATTACTGCTTAATGAAAATAAGTTCCCAAACAATACGTAAATAATCCAAACCCTACTACCAAGAGTCCCAAATAAATAAGACAACTACTAAAGACTTAATAATAATAAGTCTTTACTGAATAACTAGACTATTTGCGTAAATAACAATCCTTATGCCAATTTGGTGTCTTCCCCTTCCTTGCACTTCTGTGCACCTCCCATTTGTCTGTTCATCATGTCTATTCTTGGCCTTAAGCTCCTCCGATGATACAACAGGTTCCTCATTTTCTGTTTCTGTTTGCACCACTTCACCAATATGATCCAAGCCATCATTCTTATCCAAGCCCGTATCAATGATTTATATATTCCAGAATCTGAATCCTATAAAGAAAAAAAAGAGCTTTTTTGAAGAAGAAAAAGTGCATTAGGGTTTAAACATCCACAATAAAACACTCCCTTGGAGTTTAGCTGCTATTATATATTCCTAGAAGAAGACATAGGTAATAGTTTTGCCTAGTTTTATATAGATAATTAAAGGAAAAAGTGATTTGGGTTTAAGATTTTGTGAATAACAAGCTAGCTCACATGCCACGAGCCAAGAAGTACATGGCTCGCAACTCACACGAGCCGAACCATGACTCGATTCGGCTTGTTAATATCGAACCCAAACGCAAGCTTTTAATGAGCTGGCTCGTGTTGTCAGCATTCCTACATAAATTTGCCTAGTTTTATATAGATAATTAAAGATTCACTAAAATTTGGCTTGTATTCAATCTTTCTATTAATTTAATTATTTATCATAGCCAAAGTGCTCCTTTTACACTTTGATTTGATCCCATGACAACCAAGGTTTATATGCAAAAAGGCACACCCCACAAGTCCACTATGTGGAACCATATAAAAATAGTTAAGTGTATCCACTTACATGGTTGAAATTTGTAGGAATAAAAGCTTGCAATGATTAAATCATGATATTAGTGGTCATGCCATGGTAATATGGTGGGATGATATTCAAATTTTGAATTCTTTTTGTCTGTAATTTAAGGGTTAATGGTCAATCCAACTTGAGCACACTTGTCCTTGTGCCATAGGTTTTCAATTTTAAAAATCGTGCAAATGATTATCCAAAGCCATGTTGTGCTAATTGCGGTTTCCTACTATTTGTTTGAATTTCATGATTATGATAATAATATGTTTTTGTAGTGTGGTTTCCATAACTAATATCGTCATATTAGTTTTTTTTTTTGTCGTCATATTAGTTATTGTCTGATTAGTTTAGACATGATCACAAAATTCGAGTAAAAAGTCAATTCAGTAGAACCTAAATAATTAAAATGATACATTCGTCCTTTTATTATATTGATTTGACCAAATCAAGTTCGAACTAGAATTACTCGAAACGATTATAGCTTTACCTTTATTTTTAAAATATTATTGGAAATAATGAATAATATTGCGAAATGTTTTCACTTGGAAGAATGGAGAAGTATATTTATTTTTAATGTGAGGTGTTAATTAAGTACCATGTGTATATATCTTTGCCGTGAGAGCAAGGGAGTTGAACGTATACTAAAGCACAGCAAGTACCAATTATTTGAGCAATTAATGAAATTCAATAAAAATAAATATTTCTATGAGGCCCTCAACATTTTTCTTAAAAACATGTGTTCGAATATATAAAAACATGTGTTCGAATATATAGAAATACTTAAATTTCCATGTAGGTTTACAAACAACTCATAGTATTAGGACAAATTCTAAGTATCACTATATGAGTAATTTTACTCCGAACCTAATTTGATTAAATTAGTAAAATGAAAAACTGATATTTGACCGTTGTCATGCACGTATTAGTTGTAAAGAATAATAAATCAAATATTAAACACATTTGTCATGTAATTGGTTGTAGTTCGTTCGAATCGAATCTTTATTAAATTTTTTTATTTCCTACTTCATAGACATTATATTTCAATATTGTTGGCTAGCGTTAATTAACAAATTGTCGTGAAAAACAGCAAGTCTCATCTGGTTTTGTGACAAAGAGAAAGATACGAGGAATGTGCCAAAAGAGTTGATGTAAAAGCATCAACATTTGGAGTACATGCTACATATTAGAAGCCAAAAGTACCTATAATATATCTTTCACAAACATTAAAATTGGTCAATTTAGAAATCCCGCAATATCCGCTTTCAAAAGGTTTATTTTCTTTCTTCATTTTCCGACCATTAGTCCTATCGTACCTTGTCCTTCCTAATACGCTCACCATTTGTTACAAACTTACTATGTAGTATCTTCTAATTCGAAAGTTTTACTTTAGGTAAAAATCATAGTGATATATATGAGTTTAATTTCCTTGGTGATATTGTTGTTACCGTTGGATTAAGATCATGGGATGGGATACCAGGAGAACCTATCAGAACGCCTCTCTCTTTTATTCCTAGCTTCTTTTTGTTGATTTTTTGTATTAGACGAATTTATAAACGATTTCGTATTAGACAAATTTTCTTTCCGATTCTAAATTTTCTGTCTAATTTAATCTAGATCTTAGATTATTCTCTCAATTATTATTAGTTCCGCACCACTCTTTAAGAATCCTTTGTCCTTTACTTGCGTCCTGTGGTCTTTGGGCCAGCACACCTCTCTCATAAGTTGCCACACTTTGCCCTAGACCTCTCGCCGAACTATGTCTTTGAACCGTCGAAGCTAGGCTCTACGTGAGTTGGGTAGAACCCCAACAAGATATATATAATTCATACAAAGTAAAATGCTAAATTGCATCATCTCATAGTCCAAATTCCCACTTTTGTCGCCTCAAGGAACGCTCATCCGCCTAGTACAACTCTATTTAAGTCATACATCAATATTATTTTATTACATCGTGCACCATATTTAACACTTATCACAAATTTCCCATATAATCGATTCAAAAAATAATTCATATAGTCCTGTCTCCATATTTATGCATGTATGCTATACAACAACATGCCCATAATCCACTCATGAATTATATATGAAGGCGGCATATCCTTAAATGAAGTGAACTGCAGACATCATCATCAACTCAATATCTCCACTAACAAACCTTAACGTTTACAAACACAAACACCCCCCACCATCATTAAGCATTTACTGTGCCTGTGGACAAACCTAAATCCAATTCAATGCGTATCCCAGAAACTATGATGATAAATATATGAAGTGAAGTGATTAGGGGCAAAATAGGAATATCAACTCGGCCAACGTTTTCCGTTACACCTCCCTTTCGAACTTAACGGCTTCCGTCTCCCCTATATATATATATATATACTCACTCTTAATTTTCATTGCTCTCAACATATATAAATATATATATATATACTCTCTCGCTCTCTCTCTCTCTGAGGCAGGAACACACAGTAGGAGGTGTGGTGTGTGAGAATTGTTGCGTGAAGAAGAAGGGTGGCCGTATTTTTGTGTTTTCTTGAGATATTCATTTCCGTCGGTTTTTGACAGATTTTTTTTGTAGTTTGTGTTATATATATAGATTGAGGATTAATGGAGAAGAAAGATAGAGAGAGTGTTGAAGCTGTACTCGACTTGCTCAAGAAACAAGCTCCGCTCACTCTCAAACAGGTAATAATTCCATTATATCACACACTTACACCTTCCACTGTGTGTCTAATACATATATTTCAAAACAAGAAACAAGAATCTCCTCCAATAACTCATGATTTCACCATAGCCCATTTATATATATATATATCTGTGTCTGTGTTCATCACTGCAAGAAATCATGCGAATTCTAACGGGATATAGTCAGTAGAAAAATTCCTCCTCGAAATTCAAAAGCTGACGGAAAACCGACGGAACTATGAGGAAAAACAAAATTAAAAAATAAAATAAGATAATTCTTTGAATGATGTGATTGACAGGAGAAGTTCTGCAACAATGGGTGTGTGGAGAGATTTCTGAGAGCCAAAGGAGATAATGTCAAGAAAGCTGCTAAGCACCTCAGGAATTGTCTTTCATGGAGGAACTCCTTCACCACTGGTATATACATACATTATATATATATATATACACACATATTTCATCATCTTTTCCAATATTTTTTGTCTTTCTGTGTGTCTCCCCTTATTTTCATGGTTCTGATCTTGTTTTAAGCCCTGAGAATCTTGCTTTTATAGTTAAGGTTTTAATTTCAAATTATATGAGTCCCTTAAATTATTGCTCAGGAAAAAGGAAAAGACAAAATATTATTTGATAATTTAATTTCATAATTAATATGTTCTTTTTTTTTTTGTGAAAATTAAATTGAAGAAGATTTGATGGCTGATGAATTCTGCGCTGAGCTCGCTGAAGGAGTAGCCTATGTTGCTGGTCATGACCATCAATCAAGACCTGTCATGGTAATTATTATTCATTTATTTATTTATTTTATTATTATTATTATTATTATTATTATTATTATTTTACTTACTGTGACGGACTGCAGATTTTCCGAATGAAGCAAGATTACCAGAAATTCCATTCACAGAAATCGTGAGTACAGATATATATTTAGTTTTAGCTACTTATGGAAGTGGGCACTATTTACTATGGTGTTATGTTATATTTATTTATTAATTTTCAAAGGTAAGAAAGTAAGTATTTTTATTATTATTATTTTTTAATTTCTCTTTGGAATTTGAAATTGTTCTAGGTTTACTCGATTGCTGGTGTTCACGCTAGAAGTGGCTATGCAAACTATGCCCAAGAATGTTGAGCAATTTGTTCTCCTCTTTGATGCTAGTAAGTTTTTAATAATTTATTTTAAATAGTACATAAAAGTAATTTCATACACTTTCAATGGGTTAGTTACATTTAGACCCCTACAAAAATATGATATTGCAATCAAACATTTGTAAGTCATATACAGTATTAGAATCTCTTCTTATTATTTATATTTGAACTCCGAGAATTCATGAAATCCAATGACACGAGCCCTTCATACTGGAAGAATTAGTTATTTGCGAAATTTAAGAGGGAGTGTTACTTAACAAAATTGATTAATAGAAGTTTGATTGTAATTTCGTATACTTACAAATGGTCCAAATATAAATAACCCTTTGTTTTAGAACATCCTTATCTTGAAATTAAATTCATAAGGACCTTAGTTAATAAATGTCAACTTGATCAAGAAAATGCGTATATCAATGTTAATGTTCTTTGTAATTTCTTTTTTGTTTAATTGACCACTATATGCTATAATATGCATTTATTTCTTGGTCAAAACCTATGTTATTATATTAACTTTAAAAAAGTATTTTTACATATTATTTTCTCACACGTAAAAATGTCATTTCAGCACATCCCGTCCACCAAATCAGAACACAGCTTTTCTCTCAGTTATGAAGTAAATTAAATGTACATTCCCATGTCTAGGGATTCCAATACACATTAAAAAAAAACCTTTATTTCTTAAAACTCGTCAACTTTTCCATGTCACGCCTAATAAATTCCCTTAATTAATGATTAATGAAACATAGTAAATCAAGAAGATATCTTATTAAAAAAGGCCTTTTAAAACCCACCGGAAAACAAGCATGAAAACCTTTTCAGAAACTGTCCGGAATACCCTTGAGGTGTCGCCGTCGGAGTTGGTGGTGATAGGGGCATATAAGGTCATTTTCACACCTAAATTATGCTAAAGCAAAAGGGCCATAATTCTACTTTTCCACATATGTCAGGTTTCAGACCCCAACAGTAATTTGAATTTTTCTGACATTTTATTAATTATTATTATTTTTGGAAGATAATAATAATCGTAATAAATAAAAAGAATCTCCTTTTTTTTTGGATAATTTAATAATTAGTTGAAAAAATTCTCTTGGAGTAATGTGATAATTGTGTGGGAAAAATGCAGGCTTTTTCAGATCAGCATCTGCCTTTATGAACATGTTGTTGGCAGCATTGAAGATTGTGGGAGATTATTATCCTGGCCAACTTCATAAGGCTTTTATCATCGATCCTCCATCTCTTTTTTCCTACCTTTGGAAGGTAAAAAATCACAAAAGATTTGTTTTTTAATAATTTCTGTTTTTGGATTTATAAGTATTACGACGAGTGTGTCTGATTCGTATGCGGATATATACTTAATAAATATGTGTGTGTAATGATTTTATGTATCGTATTCATGATACGTGAGTAATAAACATATGTAGTGAAATTCGAAATCAATCGTTACCTTTAAAAATAAATTCATTAATCATTTATTCCAACCCTTGTTGGTTAACGTTCGTGATGCTTAACATTGATTCTTTATGCATGCTTTCATGGTTGTAGGGAGTGAAGTCCTTTGTGGAGCTTTCACCTTTGATTACAATGGTGTCATCACTTGATTTCGATGAATTTCTCCACTACAATGACCTGACAGCATCGTATCCACGAGCAACTTCTTTACGATTCGATCCTTCAATCGTACCATCTGCATCTAAATTAGGTTCTTGTTCTTCCTCAAGATTCGCATTCACAGTCTCATCACATCACTCTGATTCGATCAAACCATGGTATCTTTCCCTCACCGAAACACCCAATCCCAAAATCGACCTCAAGAACAGCTCCCATGCGTTTTTAGGTTCAAAAATCTCACCCCTCAATGCAAGATCCCTCTCCTTTGCATCACCCATAACTCGATCACTACCCACAAATGGCAACAATATTGATATCATCAAAAAGGGTTTCTTCCCTTTAACACCAATGCCACAAAAGACACAAAAAGTTGACCCCTCCATGATCCACCATCCAAGAACTCCAAAACCATCGTTCTTTCAATCACCTTCGTTGTTCTTTCGGAAAAAGGGGTGCGAAATGAGTCAAACCGAGAGAACCCGTGAATCGTTTTCGCCCTATTTGAAGTTTTACCGAAGGCCGTACGATGAGATGACTTATAGGTCGAAAATGAGACCCCCCTTAGGAGGCCTCATCTCGATTATCTCCCCTCAGCTCAAGCGTAGAAACATGTCCGTTTCTCAGAGATTTTGATTGAGGAGTATTGATCAATCAAGAACATGATTTGATCACTAATAATTGTCCATTATTTGTTTCTTGATCTCAATTTTTGAGAAGGAATTTGATTATTAATGCATATATTGTACAATTATCTTGGTGTAATGTAAAGAAATGGACTCCGTGCTGAGTGAACATGGATTAATGTTGTACATTATTATAAATCTCACGTTTAATTTGATGATTTCTTTTGGGAAAAATTATATATATTTTTTATACCAATTCAACTTGATGATTTCTTTTGGGAAAAATTATATATATTTTTTATACCAATTCAACTTTAAATATTTTTTATACTTTTCATTTTCCAATTGCTAAATAGGCTCGTATGTTAAAATAAAGCAATGACATGCACATTTTAATCGGAACCACTTTTTCCGATCGAAAAACTGGATGGCTTTTGGTTGGCACGTATGAAATTGGACCAATTTTGGGCAAGAAAAAGCGCTTCTGGTCATATGCAATTACTTGATTTTCAAATACACGGACCTATTTTACTATCAAAGAATAAAAAATATCAAAAATATTTAAAAGGTGAGATAATATACCAAAAAATGTAACATTCCCATTTGTTTTGTGCCCAAAAAACACTGCATGGAAGTAAGATAACGTGGTTGAAACGGTGAAGTAATTGACACCACTTAAATGTTGTAATTCAATTCAAGAACAACAAATATCTGTATTCATTTTTGCCTATGTTAGGAACATTTTTAAATTACATTTCCCCCCTTAATCTTCTTGGACTTTGTAATGCCAATACTATAATTTGAGGTCCTTATTAAATGAAGTCTCTGTTAATCGAGCTTATTTAACTTCTTATTTGGACCTCTGCAATGTCAATAAAGTTTGAAAATTGCTCTTTCTGGTTGATTATTTTACTTCCATTTTTCTTTAATTTAATGTTTGTTTCAACAAATTTGGCAGAGTGTTACTATTAGGTACGAACTTATTTAACTTCTTATTTGGACCTCTGCAATGTCAATAAAGTTTGAAAATTGCTCTTTCTGGTTGATTATTTTACT
>JBBMKE010000011.1:6249488-6271150 GCA_037834125.1 Lippia alba | reverse complement strand
TGGCCCGCAAAACGAGCCCAAACACCCAAAACCCGAACCCTAGCACTATTCACCATCTTTCCCAATTAGCATTTAGGCAACGAATCACAAACACGAGGGGCAATGCAAGAAAGCACGTAACAAGAGGAGTATAAATCTTACCTTGGATCATTGATTGATCGGGCAAGAGTCGGCTAGCTCGAGCTCAAGAGCTTGGGACCAAGAATGGGGTTTTCCATCTCTTCTTTTCTCCCTTCTTTCTCTTCTTCTTGCCTTATCCAAAATGAAGAGGGAAATGAGTTTCTTGGCTATAAAGAGTCGGGTCGGGTCGATAAACGGGTAGGGTTAAAACTTCTGTCCGAAAGGATCGGACTCTAAAACTGTAGGGCTATCAAACGACTTTAGAAATTAAATAGGTTAATCTTATAAAATCCGAATCATCGAATCGGGTTAAATGAAGGGGTCGGAATTCGAACTCAAATCCCCGAGCTCAAATAGCCATGAGGGCTAAAACACCCTAATTAAATTAGTTATCCTAATTCGGCAAAGATCGAGCAATTGAGCTCAAGAACAATTAATAGGTTCTAAAGCGCACTTAATAAAATTAAATCCACATTGACACGTAGCATGCTAAATACATAATTCACGTAATTACTGAATTAAACTCACACGTGTCGTCGTACCTGAAGGTCCGAAAAGTCGGGGCGTCACAAGTCGTCTTATTCGTCACCGGGATAACCCTCTCCCCCTGCTGCATCAACGGTACCGTATTATCTAATTGCTGAAATAGCATGTCAAAGTTATCGGGGTTTTCTTCACTCATTCCCCGGACTGCAGTGTTCAACTCTTCATCGCCTCCGGTTCCGCTTGTGCTAGTCACCGGTATCGCCTCCGGAATACCCTCTTCCTCATGCCCCATTGGCCTCATTGGAGCTGCTCCAGGAATACTTATCCTCCTCTGAAGAGGGAAAACGTGGGGAGACATCTCTTCGATCTCTGCAGCCACGTTGCTCAGCGCAGAGTTACTAGGAGAGCCTTCACCGGCCATGAATTCAAGAATTGGGTTCTTTAAGGGTTCAAGGAAAAAAAACAGGCCTAAAACCTAGAGTCCCAGAAATCAACAAGCACCACTCACGCCTCTCGAATGATAACCTCCTCCACCTAGAATTCGCCGGAGATGCTGGAATTTACAGAGCGTTCTAATGCCTTAGTTTGCTTGAAAGAGTTGTGAAAGCGTAAAAAATGGTGTAGGATTTGGAAAATCCTATTTATACGGTATGAAATCTGCAAGGTTCAAAAACACAATCATTACCGTGTTGGTAACCGCTCCGCTTTTGGTAACCGCCACACGTCACCCGAAGTTCACGCGTCCACGTTTCCACTTTGCATTAAATGCTCCTGCACAAAAGTAACCTCGGACAAGATGACATTTAATGCCTTGCAGAATATGTCCATTGCTTGAACGCTCGACTTGACTTACAGCTGTCGAAGCTTTGACCCCCTGCATTACAGAAGTCGCTCGGAGACTCTTGAAATTCTACAGTGCGCTCGAGACCCCACTGCAGAATTTGGGGGGCAAATGATGGACCTTAAATACGCTCGTATCTCCGTCGTCCACGTGGCATGATCGTGGAAGACTCCCTTCATAACCCAGTGACAGGTTTATTAGAACGCTCTGGTATCTGAGGCTCGCGGCTCCTGCCCAGCCCCAGTCCTTGTAGCTAATCTTCCCTTAGGGGTTACCCCCAACAGAACCTTATCCTCGTGTGAGCCAACCCTCGAGCCCTTAGCGCTCAGAGGTTCAATACTCTAACTCCTTTCTCAAGGAACCCGTCTTCGAGCGTCCCTACGCTCGGTTGCTGAGCGAGCGCCTCATCGCTCAGGGGAATCATTCCTTAACTGCCGCTGACACAACAGCTTGGTGTAACCGTTTAAAAGGTGATGGTGACGCACGTGTGTCACCTTCCAGCCCTCACGTTCCGACACGTGTCTAGGGCAACACTAATCCAGGTCCACACGGTCAATATTACTTAACTGCCCTCACCCTCAAACTATAAATTGAGGAATCTCACTGCACTTTCCTCAATCAATCTTCATCGGCTACATTGCATTTCTTCACGCACAAGAAACACATACTGAATTGGAAAGCCCCATTGCTGCACATTCAAGCTTCTGACAGCTTCACTTCTTCTTTGGGTGTTACCTTAGCTGGTAGAATCCACGCTCAACGGGAACCCAGTTCCTGAGGCTCAAAACGCCTATGATGGTCTTCCCTTCACACACAAATAGAGAGTGTTTGGTGTTGATTCCTTACCAATTCCAGCACCATCAAATATATTATTTATTATATTTTTTTATGAAAAAAAATATTTCATATCTATCTATCTATCTATCTATCTATCTATCTATCTATCTATCTATCTATCTATCTATCTATCTATCTAATTGTTATCAATGAAATGTTAAATTCAATATATTTTCTAACGTTGTTTATATATAAATATATAAATTCAGCAACGTCCATTGAATGATTTAATTTAAAAGTAATGCAAACTTAAAAATAAAATATTACCTATATAAGTTTAAAAAAAAAAGGAACTACCCAAATTTATAAACCCTAATTTATGCAACTCGACTTAAAAAAAAGTAGTCAATTAAATTTTCGATTTAACGGTAAAGAATACTATTATTACTTCATCGTCAGATTTATTCGAATTTATTTCGTTGCCAGTTTTTTAAATTTGTTTCGTCGAAAACCGTTCAAATATGTTGTCATTATCTCGGATCTATTGCCATTTTCTCAAATCCATTGCCATTCTCTCGGATATAACGGAGTTGTGCTCTATTGCTATTTTTTTTATAGTATAAAGACGATTTGAGTCCTTTTTTTTAATTATGTTTTTTGTGGAGTTTTCATTCTAGAAGTTTTACTAAAATTTTATCCATTCTATATGAAAGTTTAATTATTTTTTTAGTTTGAGTTTTATTTTTTTTCTCTATTTTCTTTATAAAAATTAAATCTATTCGTCGTGAGGTTAATTGTCTAGGTCATTCGTGAAAATTGCAACTTCAACTTGCATTATTATGGTTTTGCCGTATTGGGTGTAGTATCTGATTTGACAATATGATATTATTCTTTAAACAAAAAAATTGAAGCATAAATAATTTAGTTTTAATTACCGAAACAATTCATAATTGCTATAGTTTTCCATTATTAATTAATTTCCTTTAAATCAGTAAATGACATTTGGACCAGGTGAAGGCGGTGGAGCATGGAAGAACGTACTCCTGCGGGTCCCACTCCACGTCACCACAACGAGGCCAGAAAATAATACAAAAAATAATTACAGTAATAATAATTATTACAATTAAAAATATATTTAGTACTGAATGCGGGGCCCTTATTTAATGTAGCTTCGTGAGCGCGGCCGCAGCTTAGTATTTCTCCCGTAAAAATCGACGGCTCAGATTAATCCCGTTTCTCCACGCCCCCAACTAACCTGCCAGCTAGGATTTCTTTAACTCCACACTGCCACGTCAAACTCAGATCGACGGTTGAGAATTAATGTGTGTCCCGTCAATGAAATCTGAGCCGCACACTGCATTGTCCCACATGTCTCCTTTCGGGAAAAAGTAACTGCTATCTACTAATGAAACTACCCGGTCCCACTTTAATTAATCGCTAAGACCATAATTATTGCTCTTATAATTGTTTTTTCTTTTCAAAAGCTTATAATTATACTTAATAAAATACTTTTTTTGGCTATATTTCATTATGTAATATAATTCATAAATATGAATAAGTACGACTTAAGTGGTTAGTATCTACATCTTGATAGGTTGTCATTTAAATTTTATTGAGAATAATTGGAGATCGGTATTGATCCTATATTATGATCAAATTTTATTATTATTTTTTATTTTACAAATACTACTTTGAATTTTTCACATCTATTTTCCATAATCTTTTGGTGTTATTCAAATTTACCATTTTATTTCCAAACTTATATGGGGTTAGTAGGTATTAACAATAACGTAACGAACGTGTCAATTAATAGGAAATTCCAACATAAATTTAATTTAATCGAATTCAATCAAACACGTACACAAAAATTACCTTTGTAAACCAATTTTTTTATAAAATTCTCATCACCGAGATAATTATAATTCACTTCCGTGTAACCCGAATTTGATCGAATCGAATTCGAACTAAAAATAAAGACTAAACATACCACTGCAGTTAAAGAAAATAACTGAAAATTGAGTAGGGGTAGTATTGGTAGTTTTCGTTGTCACTAGATTCCTTGTGATCGACATGCTGCTTTTTCTTTTTCTTATTTTTACCAATATATATATTATATTATATATATAATAATAATATATATAAAAAACTCCTTTTACCAAGGTCACCGTCGAAACTAGCTACAACCGGTCAGCCTAGTGACATATTTTAATACTATTATCAAGGCCTTGTTTGTTTGGTTCAGAAAAAGAACAACAAAATTGAAGAAAGTGCTCAAATCTCTTTTATGGTACTTTTACCATCTTTAATTCTTTATATCACATTTTTTTTTAAATTTCATCAAATCAAACTTTTACCATATAATTAATTTCTCATATGGAAAGTTCTTACCATAAAACAATATAAAGATAAAATAATATTTTAAAATATTAAATACTTTGTAAATGAGAATATATTTTTATAATACTTAATAAATATATTTTCAACATTCTCATTATCGTCCTCATATATACGGTAATATTTGTTAAAGTTAAAAATTAGCTGATAAGAGGAGTGTTGTCTAATAATTATAATATGGGACATACCCGAACAATTAGGAAATTAATGTGAATTCTACTCCTATATCATATATAAATATGCATTTCACCTAACTCATCGATGAGGCTAGAGTACGGAACATTTACTATTTGATTTCTTTTTAAATGTGAGACATGCAAAAAATATTTAATAAATGTGGATAATATATGATTACCATGTTAGCTTCCAAAATCCAACCATTTTTGTAATTATAATCTTACTTTAAAACACCCAACCACATTAAATGCCCCCTTTACAACCTTAGTAAAAAATGAAAAAATAATTGAATAAAAAATTAACTATTTCCCCCTATGCCGCACCAAATGCCATCTTTCTTTTTTCTATTTAATCAAAACTCTACTTTTCCTCGCGCACTAAATCAACTTTGAATTGGTCTCAACTCTCAGGTATCTATTCTATGCACGTTATAAAGAGGTAAAAAAATATTAGGGTTAATTACATCTAGACCCCATGTAAATATATGAAATTACAACTGGTGACCCTCTTAGTCAAAATATTACACATACACCCATTGAGGAGTTTTAAAATTACAATTAACCCCCAATATTGGAATTTTTCGTCAAATAATTAATAGAATATGTCAAAATTTTACAAATTACCCGTATGCCCCCCAATTATTGTGTTAATTTTTTTTAAATAATAAAAAAGTGAATTGACGATAGTACCCCTATTTATACTTAAGAAAACAAGATTTTCTTTTGTAATTCAATACGCATCTCATCTCTTCTCTCTAGCCATGAAGAAGCTAACACAAAATCCTTCATCTTCTGCACAACACGTTTATTGAATCAGAAAAGAAAACATTATCTTTTTAAGTATAAACAAGAGTACAATCGTCAATTTACTTTTTTTGTTATTTTAAAACTTTTTTGATACGATAAGTGGGGGACATTAGGGGTAATTTGCAAATTTTTAACATATTCTATTAATTATTTGAGGAAAAAATTTCAATATTGGGGGTTAAGTGTAATTTTAAAACTCTTCAAGGGGTTAAGTGTAATTTTAAAACTCTTCAATGGGTGTATGTGTAATATTTTGACTAAGAGGGTCATCAATTGTAATTTCATATACTTACATGGGGTCTAAATGTAATTTACCCAAAATATTAATCATCGCAATAAATAATTAATTAATTTAACCTTACAAATAAACAAATAAATAATTGCTCCGCACTACAATTTTCAAAACCCCCCCACTTATTTCTAATGTTCATAACTAAGGACGACTTTTTCCATTATTTTATAGTCACATACATACCGACACGTGTCGGTCATCCTCTGATTTTGTGTGTGTAATCCAACGGTGCAGATCTTGACATGTTGGCGGATGCGTGATTTCCGCCGTTGGATTGCTTCGGAACGAACGGCTGAGATTGATGGGTGTGACAGAGGAAAATGCATCTGAGGTTTCCACGAGGGCTTTTCGAGAATGTGATATTAATATAGTCCCCAACAGATGATGAGATTGAGGTGAAGGCTTCATTTCAGAATTCACAGAGAGAGAAATTTCGGAAAAGGGATTTAAAGAAATTTGTTTGTCGGCCAAGAATTTTGCAAAAATCGAAGAAAAAGGTGGTGTCTTTAATCCGCTGGTGAAAATCTTGATTTTCCGGCGAGGTTTATTGCCGTCTTTTGTGGTGAATTACGGCGGAAATGATGTGTAATGAGATGTAAGATTGTGTTTTTGTGTTAGTGATGGAGAGAAATAGAGAAACCAGGAGGGGGATTATTGTGGGCTCTAATGGCTTCAACAGAAGAAGACATAGAACTAATAGTCTCAGAGATTTTCCTGGTATGTAAAGATTCATTCAATCTCACACAGATCTGATTTTTGTGTGTTTCTGTTAAAGATTTTGGGATTTTCTTTTAATTATGTTTTTTTTTTCTCCTGTGCAGATGAAGATGGTGGAGTGGAGTTGCAGGAATCCGTGAGGTTAAGAAACAGAGTGAAGAAAGAACGAGAAAGAGAAAGAGATTTAAGAGGTAGAAGTAAGAGGAGAAGAGATGAGTCTTCGGAGGAGAGTACAAACGATGACGATTATGATGGAAGTGAAGACGGCAGCGGCGGCGTCACGGCGGCGGTGGGTTCGGTTTCACACAATCACCACCACCACCACAGTCAACAACGTAACAGTAATATTAATAATCACAATCTTCATCATCGGAAAAGTTCTCCTCTGGGTTCTTCTTCTTCGAAGGTTTTCCGAGCAGCCCCTGTTTGGAAACCCGATGAAGTTATCAGCGTTTCTGTTCCAAGAAGAGCTCGTTCTGGTAAAAATTTTATCAGAAACAAACAAATCCCGTAATTTCTTTTGATTCTTTTGTGAGTTTTCTTGATTAGTTTGATTTGTTTCAGCGAGTACTAAGAGGTCGCATGATAGGATGTCGAGTAGCAGTAACACCACCGGCGGCGGCGGAGGGGAGCGGGATCCCCGGCAGACGTCGAATTCCCCGGCGAGACAAGGCCTGGCTTCAACGTCGGCTCCAATGTCTCCTTCTTCTTCCAACCCTTTGTTTAGAAAGAAACTTGTTCGTATTTTATACCTTCAGATTTCCTACAAAAGCATCAAGATTCCATCTTTTTGGTTGGATTCACTGATTTTTCCGGTGTTTTCTGCAGAAGCCCACCGGGAATAATGGCGGGCCGAAGGTGAAGCCGCCGAAATCGTCGTCATCGAAGCAGAGTTCTTCGAATCCGGAGGAGCTTGAGATAGAAATCGCCGAGGTTCTATATGGTTTGAGCCATCAAACACAAGTCCCACCTTCAAAGAAAGAAGATTCATCCATAGAAGCTGATAGATCGAAAAGCGATCCAAAATCATCGCCTAATTCGAACACCCTTCAAGCTGTCGGTGAGTATTTCTGTCTTCTTGATGAGATTTTCTTTCTTCTCTATCAAGAATTGAATTTCGAACAAGAAATTTGATTTGGGTTTTTTTTTCCCCTTGTTTACAGCTGTGAAGAGGAAGAAACCAAGACCAGTTGTTGAAAATTCAAGCCAAAGGGATCAAATGGAGGGCATTTCCGTCATTTCACAAGGTCCGCCGGGGAAATCACTGCCGCCGGAGTTGACGCCGGCGGCGGCGGCGGAAGACGACAGGAAAGATTTAGTTGGGAAGGAAGATGTGAGCTTATCTAAGGAGAGAGAATCTTCTACTGTGAGAGATGAAGATAAAGATTCAACTTTGATAGAGACAGCTGCTGCAATTATTAAAGGGTGAGTATATTTATAAAGATTTGATTTTTATGTTTCTCCTTTTTATCTTTTTGTGTGGGTTAAAAGATTTCATTTTTATTTTCTGGATTTTGGAGATGACTTTCCTTTTCTTCTTCTTCTTCTTTTTTTTTTTCTTTGGTCTGAATCCAGGAATTCAATGGTGTCTGAAATGGAAAGGGAACAGAAGATTGAGATAGATCTGATGGTGAGTTTTGAGGATGTATTAATTCTTGTTTTGTTTAATTTAATGATAGTGTTTGAATATTTTTGGTGAATTCTTGACTAATTACTTCTAACCCCATATCAGGCTTCACCTCCACAGGCTAGATCGTCTCCGGAAAGGGCTGCAGCTTTGGATCAGAAGTCGGCTCAATTGAATGCGGACGCAGTATGTTTAAATAGCTATTTTCTGTGTTCTTTTTTCGTTTTTGAATCGTTATTTGTTGTTAATTTTGGATGTATTGTTGATGTTATTGGTTGACTCGTGCAGGAATTGAAAGATGGGAGAGATGAGACGGGCACGCCGAATGTGACGGCTGAAGAAGGGAAAGTTAAGTCGAAAGAAGATGAAGAATGTGAATCGAACAAGGAAAACAAAAACGAAGGGAGGAGTATTACTCTGCAGTTGGATTTACGGAGGACAGAAAGAAATGGCGATGTTACTGGAGCAGTTAATGCGGGAAGCAAATTGCACGAACAGCAGGAAATGCCACTTAAGGCAAGCAAAGAAGAGCCACTTAGTACTGATAAATCTGGTAAGTTAGCAACTTTAATTGGTTTTAGTTTCTCTGTTTTTGGATCTCAAAAGATTTTGAAATTTATTGTTCGAAATTGTGTTTTTCACTCATTGTAGGTCAGTTGAAGTGCTCATCTATGCCGATGCAGATGGGGTACGGTTTCTCTCTGCTGATTTATATGGAAATCTTATTTAAGTCTAAATGTTAAAAGTTGTGTTTGTGGAGAAAATGTTAACTTGAGTTAATTTTGAGCAGATTCATGGCTGCTGCTGCACCGTTGCCAGGAGCTGTTTCGTTGGACGGAACTACTGTCCAGGTATTATTCGTGTTTATTTTCTGCTTCTGCTTCTGGAGAATTATCTGTAAACGAATTCCTGCTTTTTTAAGTTGTTTCTTCTCCTCTTCTTGATTACGCAAAGCTCAATTCTTTATGCAGCCACAATTTACTCAACCCTGTCCGAAACGGTGCGCCACGCATTGCTACATTGCGAGAAACATTCACTGCCATCAGCAGATGATGAAGATGAACCCCTTCCTACAAGCGGCTGCCGGTTCTGCATCCTTATTCACCTCAAAACCGAGCAACAATCTTAACGCCGTGGGTACTGAAATGCATGCATCCAAAGGCCCTAATACTGCACAGGATAATAAGAATCACATCCATAAAAACAGCCCCGGTGATGGTGTGAAGGATAAAAGCTCTCAAAATGCTGCCGCCACATCAGACACTTCTCAAAGAAAGCAGCAAGTGCTTATCCAACAAACAATGCCGCCTAGTAATTTACTCGTACGTTTGGTTACTTGCTCGTTCTACTCACACTTTTGATTTTATCTTCGTTTTTTTTGGTATACTGTATTTGATAAATTTCTTTATTTCTCTTTTCTTTGTCCAATAGGGTCCTTTTATCTTTCCGTTGAACCAGCAACAAGCCATGTCCGTCGCAGATCGGCCCAAATCTGCAAAAGCCAATTCAGCGCACGAAACGGCTCGACCCGCTTCATCAAACCCGCCCGGTTCTGCTGCAATGACATTAAGCTACGCTAACATGGCTGCTGCAGCTCCCAACGAGGCGCAATACTTGGCCATCTTACAGAACAACGGTTACCCGTTTCCCATAACAGCCCCACCGAATTACAGGGGGCCCGCACCAGCTCTTTTCAACGGTTCCTTCTATTCCTCCCAAATGATTCATCCTTCACAAATTCAGCACCAGCAACAACAGCAGACAAGGACTCAAAGCAGCGGGCCCACAAACGCGAACGTGCAGAACTTCCAAAACGGTGAGAAGAAGCCGCAACAGCAGTCTGCTTCCCACAGCTTCGCAATGTCGTTTAGTCCGATCAACGGGACGAACGGCGGTCTTGATATTACGTCGATGGCTCAGAGTCATGCAATATTTCAGAACCTTCCGGAAGCTTCCAGACAGATGATGGCGGCAGCAGCTGCTGCTACTCGTAAGAAGAATTTCAAAATGTCTGAGGATGAAAGGTCGGGTAATGGTGGTGATGCTTCTGCTGCTGCTGCTGCTGCTGACGATGAAAGAAAAAATTCTATTGCTTTTTCCGGCAATCAAGCTCAATTTCAACAACAAATGGCTGTGAAATTCCCGAACAGCTTCCCTCAGAATCTAGTCCACAGTCCGGCCCAGTCTCAATGGAAAAATCCCAAGTCCCGATCAACGAAGAACCTTCCGCAGCACAATCCCCGACCGGAGACTAAACTGCAAAATCAAATATCTTTTGGAGGGAATCAGAAACCTGCAACGGCTTCACAAGATCATATGACGGCTTCTACAAACAGCAAAACGGGCCAAAATCATCCTTCCTTTTCGACTCAGGTTTCAAAGAACCAGTCGATTCTTGGAAACCCCAATTCCGGAGCAAAACCTCAAATTCAACAGGCGAAGAATATGCAGCAAGCCCAATTATTCTTCTCGAATCAATATTCTAACGCAAATTCCACAAATTCCGGTGCAAGTGGATTTTACATGCAACGAAGACCCATGCAGCAGGCACAAGCTAATAATACAATGACGAATGATCCGACAAAAGCCATTGCTGCAGCTCAATTCGCCGCCGCAGCTGCACAGTCAGCGGGCGGGGCCCTCTTGCCAGCTGGCTTCTCGTATGTTCAGGTGAAACCCGCGGAGCAGAAACAACCGGCCGGTTAGTATTTACAAAGCCTTCTCTTATTTGGCGTTAAACGTTGCAAGAAATCCCCCTCTGTAGGTTAGGAATACGGGGAGGGGGTTAGAAATGAAAGATTGTGTGTGTCGGTGTCTTGCCCTACCATTTTCGGAGGAAATTCGAGGTGGGGTGAAGGAAAAATGGTTTCTTGAAATGGGAAATGTTGTGGAAGGAATGAAAATGGGGTTCTTTTGGTTAAGTGACAAAGGGAAGTTAGGACTTAGGGAAGATAGTAAGAGAAACGTTTTGTGAAGATTATTGATTCCCTTTGTGGTGTTTTGTTAGGGGCAGTGGAAGTTGTTACATCAAAGTTGTAATCTTTGGTTTTTGCTCAAAGGGCATTAGAAACATCACCTTTTGGACATATATATGTTGTGTATGTAGTGAAAGGGTTGTGTATATGTACATGTCTCGGCACATATTAAGATTAGCTCCTTTTGAATGAAAGATCTATTTTTTATTCTTATGCTCTCTCTCTCTCTCTCATGCGTGCGCGTGATTGGTTATGATGCACAGATACGGTGCGCGTGATTGGTTATGATGTGCAGATACGGATACGGTATGAACATGATATTATGAATTTTTTATCTGAATGTTTCATGTAAAGGAGGGTTGAATACAAATATCCGGCATGGTATGATACCGTAAAATGATATATTTAAAATTGTTACGTATATTATAAGGGGACTAGTGATGATGCTTTGTTTCTTGTTTTGTGTGGATTCCATGGTAGTGTGAGCATGTGATGGTGGGCTGCCTTTTATTTCCGTGGTTTGTTTCACGTGTCTACATTGTATAAACTTATCCATCAACCT
This sequence comes from Lippia alba, assembly GCA_037834125.1. Taxonomy (NCBI): domain Eukaryota; kingdom Viridiplantae; phylum Streptophyta; class Magnoliopsida; order Lamiales; family Verbenaceae; genus Lippia; species Lippia alba. The sequence goes on along the minus strand of JBBMKE010000011.1, from coordinate 6,259,376 downwards.
GCAAATTGATGTTTGATATATTACACTCGTCAGAGAAAGAGACACTGTAATAGTTTCATGTTTCTTTATTAAACTTGGCTTTAAATGAAAGTAAGAGTTCATTCTTTGTGGATAAACATAAGCTAAAATCATGGAGGTTGGAATTATTGATGCATACAAATTGGTCAAGCTTGTGAGCCTAGCGAACAGAGCTTTCGAAAATTCGAGTTCGAATTCATCTGTGTTGGCCCTTGGGAGTTGGCATTGGAGATTTGCAAATCGGTCGGGCTTGTGAGGCAAACGAGCCTAGCCTACAAAAATTTGAGTTGGAATTGGACAAATTTGAACTCAAGCCAACCTTGAGTTGAATCCCAACCCTTTTACTTGTTCGTCGGCTCATTCAAAATCGAGCCTAAAGAACATATATAAGTTTGTCTCAACTCGACTCGTCCACACCCCATTATAATCGTATGTGTCCACAAAATATAGGTTATAGGTGGGATATAGATTTTCTTTTTTTCTATATTATACGAACATTTTTAAAAATATTATTCAATCATATCGTATTGTATCGAATAATTATTTTTGAAAAATTTGTCAAACATTTTTCCAGTAAAAAATTCGGGACAAAAATTTGTATCACTGTATTTGAATATTCATATTGTATGCTTATCACTGATACATAATATGTACATAATTATTTATTATGGAAACATAAAAGAATTCAAATTAGGTTGACAAAAGCAGGTAGGCTTCTTGATAAGGGCGTCACAGTTTATTGTCATTATCTTACACGTACTCCATCTAACTTCAACCTACGCTCTATTAATCTCTTTCTATATAAACATAAATTTATCAAGTATGGTCCAAAATACCCAATTTAATAATGCAGTCACTTTATATTATATTCAAATATTCCTGCTTTGACTCAGTAATGGGTCCCACATTCGATATTCAAAAATATTATTAGGGGGATTCCTTAATTAATACTTTATCACTAATTAATTAATGATGAAATTCTCATCCAATTAAATACATTTATTTAATGATTGTGATGGTTATTTTATGATGAAATATTGACTCTACTACCTGATTAAAATATTGGATTAGAATAATTAAGTGGGGCCAAAATCCATAGGTATTAAATAATTGGGGGTATTTAGACATAATTATTCAGTTATTCTGTTTGAAATCATCAGATCCAAAGCTTTGAGGATATGTTAATTATATTTCCACAATTTGGGTTGGGTTGGGTCTTAATTTGGTTTGTTAGATCAGAGTTTTATTTGGGTTGGGCCGTAAGGTTTTAGTAGGCCCAATTTGGAGGCCCATTGTCTATGTAGACCGAAGCTCTTAGACTCTGTTGGGCCATAAAATATGTGACTTCGAACGGATATTACTTTTGACCCGGATATCGTTTCACGATAGCCTTGCTGTGTTTTACTGTTTTTCGTAATTTTTTAGAGTGATTTTTGTAAATTTTTACCCAAATTTTAGGGGTGGTTTCGTAATTTTTGAACCTTGATTATTTTATTTTTTTTGGTAATTGAATCAAACAGGAGGAACATTCGTAGCTATCAATTTGTGTGCACGTTGTAACCACCTTAATATATATTTAGGTATTCTTTGCTTACAAGTTTTTGCAACATTATTCTCAAATGAAAATTAATGTTAACAGATAAGATGTCAGATCAATACCTGAATAAGACTTTTGAGTATCTAAATTCTAATGCAATGCATCTTTTCTTGTAAAAAGAATTGAAAGCTCAACTTCAATTGATCATCTAACCATGCAATTAAGTACGATTTTACAATTATAGTGAATGGAGAGATGAGATTAATTGGAGCTCTTTTTTCATAATTTTAGGAATGAAATTTCATCTATTTAACTTTTATATATGTCAAGAAGGGTTGGCCAAGTGGTTGAGGGTTCTTTCCTGAAGGCAAAGACCCATGTTCGAATTCTTGTGACCACTTGGGGTGTGTGCGTTAAAAATATATAAAAAAAAAATCTATTTAACTTTTATATATGTACAGATTAATAATGTATTTGACGTAACTGATTAATCCTAATATGTTGAGCAGAGAGTTGTCAAGTTATTATAAATTGAACATTCTATCTTTGAACTTTCGATATCATGAGATATTTGACACACTTCTCTCATATCTTGGACTGTAGAACATATGCCGGACAAATTGAAGCATAAAATTTGTAGGAATCGGAACCTCTATAGGTGGAATCAGGTAAACTTAGATAAGAATTTGTTTTAACACCATGATAAATAATGTGTTTAACCTAACTCACTGTGAGGAGGTGTGTCAAATGTCCCAAATCAAAACTTTAAAAATGTGGTATTCAACTTATAATGACATAGTAACATCTCTTCCCTTAACAGTTAGTTTCCAGTTGTGAGTTAGGATAAACACATTATCGATCACGCAAAAGAAATAAAGATTCTACTAACATAAAAAGTATTAATTACTCAAAGACCATAAACACAACCGCCCCCACCTGCCTTGAAAGTAGCTCTTTGTATGATTGCCTTTATTCATTTTGTCATGTTATCAATATATATATATGATATGAATGTTTGAAATTGAGGCCCACAATTTTACCAAATTTTGATAAAGAGATAATGGTCCCATACCCACAAACCCTGGAAAATGAAGCAGGGTTCAGGTGAGCACGAAAAGCAGAAGTGACTATAAGAGTGACACAAGAAGTTGCAGAAAACATTACAGGAGACAATCAGACAACAGTAATCTGAAGAAGAAAATGTGGTCATCAATTCTTGGAACACTAGTTTTGTGTTTGATGATGAGTTCTGAAGCAGCTGTTTATAAGGTGGGAGATTCAGCTGGTTGGACCACCATTGGAAATGTTGATTACGAGCTCTGGGCTGCTACTAAAACCTTTCAAATTGGTGATGTTATAGGTATGTATGTATGTATGTATGTATGTATGTATGTATAAATATATATATGTGTTTGTGTGTGTTTCTTCCTCTCTCCTATGTTTTTAGATGTTTTGTATGATGATGATTTGAGGAATCATAGCAGTTGTGTTTGTGCAAATCTGAGTTTTGATGATGATCTACAACTGAATTTCATTTTCTTGGAAGATGATTCATGGAGGGACTAAAAGATTTGGAAAAAGAAATTTAAATTTTGCACTATTTGGTAATTCTAATGATCTCTATCAGAAAACAACATTTCATAATATGTCGTGTTGTGTCGAATACCGTTCACGTAAAAAATGTAAGGAAAAATTTATATCGTTATATCTATCTAAAACGTATTTGTATCCGTATCCGTATTAAGTGGCCACTTCCTCATGACATTATTATCATGCTAATATATCATCATGTTAAACCCCCGCGTGCAATGGCCTAGGATTCCACAAGCACACAATCATGAAAACCTTTTTAAAATGAGCATGTGTTAATTAATTTCTTCCAATATATGTATTGAATTGTTAAATTGTCCAAAATAGATCATATTTCATATGTTAGTTTATGAATTAAAACTTTGTTACATAATTTATATATTTATTTGTATAAATTAAGGGTGTGTGGTTTGTCTTTCTGTAAAGATTTTTGACTTAAAAAAACCTTAACTATACCTATTTTAGGATTAATATTTTATGTTGAAAATGAGAAGAGTATAGTGCTGGATATTATATTCATAATTCACCCAAATGGTGTGCTAATGATGGCCGCTACTTTGAAATTGCAAAGTGACGTAACATTTTCCTCCCATCTCATTAGTCATTACCTACCCCTATCCTATTGCACAACGTTAAAATACCATTAGACATCCTCAAAATTTATCAAGATTTCTTTTTTTCAATTAATCATATCATATGTAGTGATCTCCCACCATATATGTATTGTGATTCACTTCACGGTACCTTTTTTTTATTAAGGTATTCCTAATTCAAATGAAATTCGAACTCGTAATCTATCTATTCATATGTACAGACGCTCATCACTAAATTATCTATTTGTCTCTCGTTCATCTCACAGTTACTTGATGTATTTTCAACGTACAGTCCAAATATAGTTTGGCAAGTTGTGGGAATTTTAGTAAATGATTTACGTCATCTCTTCATATGGTTGTCTGAAAACAACAGTTGAACATGAGTGACGGATGACCAAAGATCCTCAAGATTAAAGTTTTATGAAACTATGCACATTGTATAAGTTCTTAACAAGAAGTTCCAAGTACGAGATCTCCATAGTAGGGTTTTAAATTCAAATCCCGATTAGGCCTGCATGCATTTAAAAATAAAAAATAAAAATCAAAGTACGAGAACAAATTATCTTCCTAAATCGCAGACCTTTTATTAATTACATGACCACATTAAGAAACTCAATTTGGGTGACATCAATTTTGCCAAAGGCCAATTTCTATGCTACCGAAATTGCAATTTTGAAGTGATTTTCATTGATTTCAAATTTAGGAGTGACGGAGTCTGAATCTTAATGAGCGCACGAGTTGAGTACAATGACATATACTCCTAACTTCGTCCCTATCGCAATTATTATGCGTTTATATCTACTAACTCTAGTTCATTTCATCTTATCATTGATGCAGTATTTGAGTACAACCCTCAATTCCACAACGTGATGCGAATAACTCACAAAGAATACAGAGCGTGCAACGCCTCCTTCCCCATTTCAACCTACACGACGGGCAACGACACCATCACGATAGACACACACGGGCACCACTTCTACATGTGCGGTGTACCGGGACATTGCCAAGCAGGGCAGAAAGTGGACATCAACATTCTTCGTAACCCTAGCCCTAATGTGGCTGCACCTAGCCCATCCGGAATACTGCCTTCTCCACTTCCTCCGGTTACAGATTCATCCCCTTCAACAAACGGTGCAGTTGCAATCGATCGGACAGCAACTGATTTTGCAGCCATCATTTGTGTCCTACTTTTCCTTAAGCTGCATATAGGATAAATTTGCAAGGCAACTAGAGTACCATTCATGAGTAAAGATCAAATAGTGGAATTTACTTTTATTTTTTTGGGTTTTGGAGAAAACAGAAATAATCTCTCTTTTCCTTCAGCTCTTATCTAACTATACAAGGCCTTAGCTAATCACTACTATTTTTATCTTCCCCATAAAGAATGATGACATCTCAGCACTCTTCTAACATTTCTCAGCATAGAACTTTCATATTCAACATTTCTAGACTTCCCCTAGAAAGGGAAGAAAAAAATGAGAAGCTATATACAATTCCTACAACACATATTATGGAATCAAGATAACAAGAATTGGAGTAATCACCGGAAAAATGGAGGAAGCCAAAGAAAACCACTAACAAGAGGCTTTTCTAATCTAGAAGACCATCGAGTAGTGGTACTTCAGCATCTGCTTTTCTCCGCGATGGTAGTGTTCTGTCATCTTGATGATCCCTGCAAAGCAGAAAAGGAAACTTGAGTAATGAGACGAGAAAGTAGCATCCACCAACCATCGACCTGGTTGTTTGTATTTTTGAAGTTCTACTTGGAAGGCCAGAAATGAGGGTTAAATACAGCTCGAGATTCGTGAAGATGGTAAGAGGAGTCGACTCCCCTAATCTAATAGCATCACATATTATGAATATAGATATTAATTTATTTTTCTATTTTACAATTTTACTCCCTAAACATGGAAAAAGTTTGCCCTTAAAAGTTTTCGAAAAAATCGATCTCACCAACCAATATGAAATTTCCTAACTCCATCCCTGAGTAGGCTGACCACTGGCATTTCAGTAGAAAAATGGTCATAATGTGGCCTTTTTTTAGGAACAGGGATGTAAATGTACCGATCTCGAGCCAAATTATTTTAGGGGCAAGTCGGGGCAATTTATAGGTAGAGCAGTCCAGAGACCTTACACTAGTGGATTGAAGCTCTACACCTGATCCGTCTTCTTTATCCTGCAAAGTATGAGAGAAAATATTCAAAATAAAGCATTCCAACTCAAAGCTGAATTAAGACGAGAATTGTGTAATGATTAAATCACCTCAATTAATAAATCCTTCCTTGTAATCATTCCAATAACACGAGAAGCGTGTGGGACAACAAGCAAATGCCTTAGACCCAATTGTCGGAATAGATTATATACCTGCATAATCATTTATGATTCATCCCATTGTGTGAGATATATCTTAAGGTAATTGTTCAAATTTAATGACAGGATATCAACAAAATAAATGTCACCTTTGTGAGCGACATATCTTCAGGAACAACATAAGGAGAGGGATTTAAAAATGGCGCAAGGTCTATGTACATTTCCAGATCATCAGGTGTTAGGTGGATGTCACTTAGAGACAACCCCTTACTAGAAACAGGCTTCAAAAATTCCTTGAGATTGTGCCTGCAGTATGAATGCCAATATTAACCTTTTTCTTCTGTTTATTATCCCTCTTCTCGGATTTCGGTGGGGTGGGGTGGGGGTCTCAGACCAAGTGGATGAGCAAAATATAAAATATAGTCTTACCTTATTGGCGGAGGCCCGTCCCGTGAGCTAAAGGGCAATGGACTGTGTTGAAAATCAACCTTTGACTGCAAAAGCACTAGCAAATGACTGCAATAATGGGACAACGATTTTTCATGTTAACCACTTCCTTGTTTTTGTATTGCAACAGTACAAACATGAAGCCGTCTATCAATGTCTAAGAAAAGAAACCACATAATCAGGAAGTTTAAAAGCAGACCTTCTTAATATGAGGCCAATAACAAGTGTTTCTCCACTTCTAGTGTGATCGATGACCTGGAAGGCAAGCAAAAATAAAATATTAAGCATAAGTCTAACACACAAAGAACTAGAGCAACACAATACACCAAACTTACTGGATAGCCATTGTGATTGTTACTCTTCAATATGGATAGCGCATCCAGAACCTTTACAACACGAGGGAAATAAACAACCTACAAGATACAAGAACAACTGGAATTAGCACTTTAAAGCCAGTAAAAAAGATGTATAAAAACTGTACTAAAGATGAATCAAATAATCAAGACAATTACAAAATTATCAATTGTTATTAACTCTTCAGATCCATAGAACCTCTCAAAATCATGGAATGAAGAAACTCATAACCTAACTTTCGTCCTTTTGTAACAGACAAGCTACTCTATGACAACAAAAACTTCAAGAATAAGCTCAGAATAAAATGAAAGACAAAAAAAATATGGTGTTGTTTGCACGACATTGAACAATCAAAAGTGAAGCGTTGCATGGGAACTTCACACTTGCAACAGTGGAATAAAAATACGGATGAACTGCAGATACACCCTCATAAGTGGTAATTACAAAAGTGCTTTAGTTTTGAAACCATGAGCCTCCAAAGTTTGAGTCATAGAACAGGAAACATGAGAACAAACAACCAGTGATATTCTGTAATAATTTTTTTTTAAAAAGAGGATGCAAAAATAAAGTGAGAAATAAATGTCCATTTAGCTTTAATTAATTAAGAGGCTTTACAGGTAAGCTTTTAACATTATAGAGAGTGTGAGAGCCAACAACCTGTTGATTTCCACAAGCATCCTTTGCTGTCATAGTTCGCATTTGGTACTTCGGTCTTGATTCCAGTAAAGGGATGCCTTTTAGTCTAGCCTGCTCCTCATACAGGCCTTCATTGAAAGCATCACCAACAGCCTACAGACACACAACTAAGTGATACTTGCACAAATAGAAGAAAAATAGTAGAGGCGAGTGTTTTTAGAAAAAGGCTTTTGCTTTAAGTCTATCAAAAGACACAATTAGTTCTGATGAACAGTCCTATTAGAACATATTCTATCTCAGTATTTATCCAAAACATATTTCTCTTCTCCAAAAGGATTGAAAATGAAAACAACATTGACGGTCATTTTCAAATATGCCGGATATATTAGAAAATAGTGTTATCAAATGATAGAGTGAGCAAGCGATTTTGATGGGAAAAAAATTATATGTATGTAGGTATGCATACATACATAAGTACAAGTATATAGACAGAGGGTGAGGAAGAGGATATATGTGAGAGAAAAGAAAACAGTTGTATTAGTCATCTTCATTCCTTGAGGATATGTAGATATACCAAAGAGATCATCTTATTTCACCAAGCCGCTAGCAATATTGCAGTAAAAGTTTTCAAATTTAGCATACCTTTGATATAAGAAGAACCAGCATGATGAGAGGTAGAAACTTCAAGTTATTTGTAATCTCAACCATAATTACACAAAGGGAGACAGTCATCCTCATCGAGCCTCCAAGAAAAGATGCAGCTCCCAAAAGAGCATATCTAAGATTCCAGGACAAGAAATAATTTTAATCAGATGTTGAAAACAGTAAGTTTTGAATTGGTAATTGAGGTCATCTCTGATTTGAACAATGATAATAGTTCGCTAGCAAAATTGTATCTAGAAGTTACTATAATTTCAAATGGAGTTTTGAGAGAAATGGGGAATAATTAATAAATTATAAAGGCATGAGAAAGGGGACTCACGTTCCTTCTTCAATATTTGGCTTCTGGTAAGAGCTGACAACAAACATGCCAACAAGACGACCATAAGTTGAGCCAATCATAATGCCAGGAACAAACTGACCAGCTGGAACAGCAGTGCCAAACGTGATTACCGCTAAGGAGTAAAACATAACCTGAACAAAGCACCACATAAGATAATTGCATCTACAAAATCATAAATAAGGGTAAGTTGGGCCACAGAGATATAGGACAGAGTTCCTGGTGACCTAATAATTTTATTTACTGATCAAGAGTTTGCTTGAAAAAGCTAATAAACAGGCAACAGAATGAATTTTACAAATTTCAGACAATATCAAAATGCAGACTCACACTTTTTCTTAGTACAGAGTTATCTAAGGCAACAGTACAACACTTTGCAGCATTGAAAGCCCTATCATCAAAATACTAGTAAAGAATTCCCCCTCACAAAAAAAAAGACACTTTTTCTTGAAGATTGTATCGAAAGCATAAAATTATAACTGAGAACATGATACATAGGAACATCATAATACGAACTCAGTGACAAACAATGATCTGAAAGGTAATACAATACCAAAAATGTCAGCAGGCTCTGCGCACTGAATTCGTGAATTGTTTTAGCACTGAACAAATTTCTGATGGCATCATCCTGCAACACGTTCTGAATGCATTAGCAGATACCACTTCATAACCAACAAAAAGAAAATGTAAGGTGAATTTCAGTTGACCTGAGTGTTAAAGAATATAGTTGCAAGGTCGTTGTATTCCTTGTCACCACAGTAAAACTGGAAAATCCATAAAAGGGCAAGATCAATTACCAAAGTATTTCAAAGCAAAGAGAAGTGTGTGTATCCAGCAAATGAATAAGACTAAGCAAGCCCTCTGGTATTAATAAACACATTGAACATATTCTGCAAACATCTAGAAATATTTAGCACCATAGACCATGAATCCATATTGTAGGGCAGTTTTAGGAGTTCCTGTGATATCTAAATCAGAAATTTCCTAAAATCTACATATATAATTGGATTTTTACTCAAACTAGATCAAGATCCTTTTTCAGAACCGTTAAATTTTCTGCTTTTCAAATTATAAGGAGAAACTACCGTGATACAAGTGGTACACTATCTGTCAGCCTTGAATAAACTACTAGAACTTGAAGTTGCAAATAGTGACATCACAAACTTTGTGGACGCCAAGAAAAAAAAAAAGGATGAGCTTTTTCTTAATAATCATTGGATACATTCTCTATTTATCCACCGACTCTTCCAATTAGGAGCAGAACATAATGACAGAGTGGATTAGTGGAAGTTAGATTTTGATGCATCAGCATGAGAAAAACTTGGTAACAATGCCTTGTCTATTCCTTCAATCCATTAACTTCAGTAGAGGGCATCAACTTACAGTATATGCGTTAAGAACAA
>JBBMKE010000011.1:6220357-6249222 GCA_037834125.1 Lippia alba | reverse complement strand
TCTAAAAAGTGGTAATCCAAATGAAATGAGCGATGTTATCACGGAGACAATGCACACTTCAATAACCTACAATATAATGAAATAGATTTGAGTTACAGTTATAACCAACATAACCAAAGCATGATTGTATAACTGCAGAACTCACTTTAACACGGTTCCCTTTAACACGGTTCACTTTAATTCGCCGCCAGTAAGCTATGTAAAAAGTAAGCGTATTAAAAAGTGCTCCTGAAAAAAAAATAAAAAAAATCGTATGAATATCACCAAAAGCATCATTTTAGAAACTATGTCAGTTGTGGGTATAATCACACATACCAAGAAGACCCCCAATAACACCAATAACTGCCATAGGCAACAACTCCTGAAATGAGTAATCCTCTTGACCACTACAAAGAATGCTGGTTAGAATGCACTCAAAATACTTGCAGAGCAGTCAATGTAAAAGTAGAAGATTGGAGAAAAATGAACATGATCAAGTAATGGTTCAGATCATCACCCTGAGATGTCCCATATAATGAAACCTCCAGAGCCAAAATGCCCACACTTTCCACTCTTACACCACCCCATTGCTGAACGTAGAACAACAGCCACAATTGCAGAGGTAAAAAAGACACGCCACATTAGTTGACTCCTCCACCTTAAACAAGGAAAAAGGAACACATATTCACTCAGTCGATACAGGTCAGCTTCATTATAACAAATATGTCCACTACATCTTCCTCTTTTCAGCTTATCTGGCATTTATTTTTCACTCATACGTGATTGGAAGCATTCAAGCCAAAACAGGAATAACTTCTCTATTTATGCTCAAGAAGATACAGGTTTGTCTCAATATTTCCTTTGAGAGTTATAATTTACCACGCCTGCAAACTTGACTGGTATGTCATGTATCTCAGGTGGTCCCCAAGTCTGAAATCTCATGGGATCCAAGAGTAAACAGAAATGAAATAACCCCCACAACAAAAAAATGCTGCCATTGTGCAGTGTAAGTTAATGCAACAGATTTTGCTACATTGTTGATGACAGTGAGAACAAAAATTACCATGATGTTACTTCTTCTAGTGCAAACAATACACCGCCAACTGGAGCTCTGAAAGCAGCAGAGACGCCTGCTGCACATCCACAGGTGACCTTGTTCAAAAACATTAAAACACAATAAAAATTGAGCAACCCGTAGAGGCCTATGACCTCTTTTATCACAACACCTGGACATATGCATTTTTAATATCTTCAAATGAGCCATGTAAGATGTGCAAAAAAACAGATCGATTTCAACACATCTATTAAGCTGTGACTATGGAGACGCCAGAGATACAGAAATTCTCAGCTGACCATTTTGAACATGCAACGATAAGCATAAATGCCAATTTATCACTTCATTCACAAAGATAAACAGATGAATCAGTATCACCAATTTAAGACCACCGCTTGAATGACATAAGACTATAAGAGGTAAAAATCAACTGCTAAGAAAGGAAATCATTCTGTTATCTATATTGCTCAAAATCCCACCAAAATTCTTCTGCATATCCTCAAAAGGTCTGGGCACTCCTAAACCATGTTCAAAAACAATTAAATACTACATTATATGAGTTATTTCAACATTCAGAACCAAAAAGGATAATACCACCAATTTGCAAAAGAATTCATGAACTGGGAAAACAGGCATATACTAGCACTTAATCTGAACTTGTCATTTTATCAAAACCCGAAAAACAGTATTTAACTTCGGCAACATCTAAGAAACACAAAGGAGAAAAGCTTACACCAGATTATCAAAACAAGTAAGAGGAATCCAGCTTCTATTAAATATAGACATAATCAAATGTTCAAACTTTAACACTACTTACAAGGTCACGCCGATCTCGTTCACTTGTAAAAATTTGTAGCCATCTTGATCGCAGATGATATTTTGTGGTACCACCCTGTAGTTCAAAAATGTATTATCAATGAAGAGAGAGCTTGAACCAAAATCTCCACATTTTCTTGGGATGGCTGTGAGCTAATTAACCTCAGCAGTTTAATAAGCAATATTTCAAAACATTATAATATCCAGACTGGCTTATAAATAAATATGTATATTCTAGACAAATTAGAAGATCATATAAATTGCAACTGATCCTACAACACATACATGATTCGCAAGAAACTCACAGAATTTTCTTTGAACAAGCATATACTTACTTGTCCAAGTAATGAAGCAATACCAGCACCGATATGTACAAGTGGGCCTTCTTTACCAAGGGCTAAGCCACCTCCCACAGACCCTATGCTGCCAAAAATCTATAAAGAGGATAAAAATACTCTTAAAGCTTTCCACAACTATCAAATACAACATTAAAGAAATGTGCAGAGAAAAGCACCAGACCTTTCCAATTAATGTTCTGAATAGAAGTATTCCAGGTGTATCAATTCCTACAAATTAGGACATCAGAATCAACAAACAACACGCTGCCAAACAACTAATTGGGGTATATCCTTTAAAATTTACCATTTAGATAACCCTTAATTTCAGGAATTCCAGATCCAGCCGCTGCTGGTGCAAATTGGGTGATGATACATGCAGAGGAGAACACTAAAGCCAGGTTGATCAATGTATAGACCAAAAATCCAGCAAAGTACGACTTCTGGATTATATTGAATGTCAATGAGTATTTCCATCCAGCAAAGTTCTCGACAGAAATATTGATTAAAACAGCAGCTAAAGCAGTTCCTAAATGTAAAAATATTTGAATGTCAAATGCATATCCAAAATGGAAATCATGCAATAAAGGAGTGATTCAAACACTATTAAATGAGATCACACAATTACACACACACATATATATGCAAGATATTTTGGAAAAAATGACACACTTTAAAGTTATAAAAGAAGGAGAGTCTAATAAAAATTAAACCAAAAAGAAAAGGAAAAGAACCTCAGAAACTCACCACTCCCAATAAGCAACGCTAAAATCCATTTCACCACCACGCAGTATGCCACATAAATCTTCCCTCTTTTTGCCTGTGACAGAAGACGCCAACTGAACCGTCATTATGACAAGAAAAGATTGTGTGAAATAAATCGCAAGAGTAACTCCTGCCTCTCAAAATCACATCAACCGTTCTAAAGCTGCAATTAACCAAAGGGCTTGTACACATATTTCATCTCTCTTGCCAGTGTCAATGTTCGATTTCTCTACAATCACTTAAATCAACAACAAAATATCCAAATAAAGGAAAACTCGCCGAAATAAGCAAAATATCACCTTAACTGATAACCTGGCATCATAACCACAAAAACACCAATTGAGTAGACTAAGTTATATGCCCCCCATCCCAGTTTATTACCAGCTCTATTCCAAAATTGCTTCAGTTAATCACACATCACCCAACCCATAGAAACTCTACCTCACTAGAGCAAAAAGATCAATCACCAAACTAAACTACAATCCAAACCCAAACAAGAAAATCCGAAACGCCTAATTACCCAACAAACACAAGTTATAAACCTGAAAAACATCAACAATTCATCCATAAACAACCGTGAACGCACCTGGTCTTGTCTGTAGGCAGAATTTTCAATAACTTCGTAATCAAGGCTCTCAACAGTGCTTGCATCATACTTCACAGAACTCCCCACCTCATCTGAAGCTGCCCCATCCACTTCCAAATCCATGTTCGGCAGCCGCGACCAAGTCCTCCCCGCACCCCCATTCTGCAAATGATTGGACAACATCCTTTCTCCTAACTATTTGCTATACAAACTCTGTGTCCGTACGTATCGATCAGTACTAAATTGATCAAATCAGAACCCTAATTAACACAATCAAATCGCGGATGAAGTTCCGCAGCAGCATCCGAGCTGCCTCGCAATTGTTTTACCAAAACAAAGTGCGTGAAATTGACTCGATAAGCCCTTTCCCGGATCAATTAAAAACCCTAATCGAGTAGTAAGTAGATAAAAATGCAATCTTGGGGAAAATCTAAGCAGATTATACGATTCGAGAGACCAATTTGTAGAAGATTAGATTCGTGGGAATGAAGTGAGCTTTTCTCGTAGCGGTGAAGAGAGAGAGAATGTCTTTGCAACTCTTTTGGCTTTAATTTAATTTAAATTTATTTTTTGATAATTATATATTAATTATTTCCATTTGTGAACTACTGCTCTTTTTTCTTTTTCTTTTTTTTTTTGGAGTACAGTGTTTGGCTGCTTTAACACTGTCTATAGATTTGACGCTTAATTTTCTTCGTTTTTTTTTTAATGTTTTCTCTTGTGTCCTCATGTTATAGTGCTTTTTTTAGATAATATAAATATTTCACAAGTTAAAAAATATATATATATATAAAAAGGCGACACATATAGAGGGAGTTGTGGGGCACTTCCTTTATTTTTGTAATGCAAGATCTTAAATTTTTAAAAATTAGAGAAAAAAGTTGTCCAATATCAACTAATAAATTTAACTCACTTTAGATTAAAAATCTATCTCGATCCTCAATATTTTTCAATTTTTAATATAATTCAGAATTACATTTGGTATAATCATTCAAAAAAATTAAATTGTTCGTCCTTGATATAACACGTAAAAGAAAATTCATGCAACTAAAAAAAACACGAATCGAACACGATTAAACTGAATACTGACAAAAGTTATTTCTCATACCGCAATGTTGCAGCAGACGACGACATTGTGGGTTATTCGATGAAACTTGGAGGCACCTCTACTCTCTATTAATGTTGTTAGTTTTTGGGAATTTGAAAAGATCTTGCATTGCTTGGGAGAAAATGGGTTGCTCGACGACTAGCTGAATATCTTTATGTTTGAGAAGAACAGTGGGAGAAAAATGTGTTGTTCGATGACTAACTGAATATTTTGATGTTTGAGAGGAACACTGGGAGAAAAATGGATTGCTCGACGACTAACTGAATATCTTGATGTTTGAGCGATGTTTTAAATATTGATAAGTTCTAATTTGTTGGTTGATCTTATTCCCTACCAAAAAATTAATTACATGTTATCAATTTTTCATATTCTTTTTACCTAATTTTCATATTCTTTTCACCTACATAATATTGAACTACTATAGAATCAATCTCAATTGTTAGCATAATATTGAACAATCAAATTAAAAGTCGCATGTCGACTTTCTTTGTTATTGTCGTGTCTAAGGTTCGTTTGACAACGATCCCACTTTTGATAAAGACTTCGGAACTTTTAAGGGACTAAAATTTGAGTAGTGTTCAACATTATGTGGTGAGAATTAATATAATAAAGTCAATATTATGATCCAAGAAATGTCGTCGCTTGTTAGTGGGTCACTAGTAGACCTACACTAAATTATAGGCGCTAAAATTTGTGGTAATAGATTGATCTCGAACTATGTTTAAGAAAATGGTCTTTATACTTGACATTTAATAAGAATGACTTTAGTAATATTATGATATGGGGGGCATGACTCATGACTTTCAATATTACACTTACACCCAAATCAAAGTGTTACATACAAAGAAATCATAAAATGGAAGAGAGATTCAAGAAGTTCAGACCTTTTATCAAGATTTAACTATCTTTTCAAGTTTTTGTATGACATTTACACCTAAGATTCATGTGATCCATCTTTACTCTACAACATAAATTTTGACACAAGAAACCAATGTTTTTTACTGTTAAAACAGAAAAGGACAACAACACGTTTGTTTCGAGTGAATGCTTCGGGCTCGTTAGATGTGTTCTAAAATAGTTCCATCAGTTGGTGCGCAACATCTGTATCAAATAGGCACAAGTAGTATGAGTACAAAGAGAAACATGTATGACATAAAAGACAGGATGATATTAGAAATGAGAAGGGATCTGGCATAATAAGACAAGACCGTAGAACAAGAGGGGGGCAGATGTAATAATGAAACATTTAACTGAATCAAATCAAATTGAAAAAGTTAAAAACTAATTTAGAAAAGGATAATCTCACTAGTGTAAATGAGGTTTGGCATAATACAGAAACTTCTCCTGAGATTAGGGACGTTACAAAATATGGTTTTTCTACGAATTTGCTTGCCATTAGAACTAGCAAATGTGACATGAGTTTTTGTAATTTCACAAACATAACGACAAGTTCGTATGGATTGTCCCAATTAGTTAAGGAAAAGTTCCGAAGCATAGGATAGTTACCTCTAAGTACGGAGGGAGGCGTATGGAACTCGCACCAAATGTTATGGCATGAAGAAAAATTCATATTCAAGAATTTGGCGGCAAGATATGCAGCTCCTGCAGCTATCTGGTGAGGCTTGAACTGAAGCCACAGGGAGCTTCTAAGCCTGCAAGAAGAGAACTTGAATTCAGAAAATATGACTAAAGCAATTCAAGTTCACATTTAGAAAAATAGAGACAGCAAAACACACCATTTGGAGCCACTGCAACAAATGAACTGACATGGCCTTATGCTCAATGAATGTATTTGCCACAGTTAACAGTTATGCACAAAATTGGATACATGCAGTCGATGTTATTTCAGTTAAGATACACGAATAACAGAACTGAAATTATTTTTTCCCTTACCAACAAATAAGGCAGAAACTGAGATTGAAAATTCCAAGATTCTTCTGCAGTATGCTGATTTTGAGTATCACAACATAAAATGGGATAACTAAACCGGCATACCCTGAAGTTTGACTTAATTGCACAAACTCCCCCGACTAACAATTATTATAGTCATGAATTTAAAACCAAACACTGACCAGTGAGTGTCAAGAGCCATATAGGTACTAAAAAAAATAGAGAGGATTTTCAAATGCAATGTAAATTTCTTTGTCAGGGGAAGTTTTTGTTATTTCTCAAACTTGAGCACAAGGGGAAATTGGATAATTAGGTCAATCTCACGGAATGAAAGCGTAATTATCCCTATGGAAAATATGTTACACTATGTACAGATACATCCACTTCAAGTCCCCTTAGCTGCCACTATATACCAACCCCATGTTAATTTAAATGGGCATGCAAGAGCAGGCACATGTTGCAAGCAGGCTAAACCTTCCCAAGCAAGGGCAGATCTCCTCAAACTATGAACAGTGAAAGTCTCGCGACATGCTAATCTCGTGCAATTAAACCTGTTGAAACTTGAAATAGATTTTGCCTATAAAGTGCCGGCCTAATCTTTCAGATTTTAAGATGTTGTGTCCTTCTGCTGAAACAATACTGTCATAGCCATCTGAGATGCTAAATGTAAGTCATTCATGCAGGAAATTTCCACCCAAATATGCAGTTACCCTGGGCTCAAGCATAAGATATCATCACAAGAATCTGCAAAGAGCCAAAATAAACCTCAATCAACTTGGCTCTCCTCTCCTCCACCCCCGCCCCACCCCCTTCCTCCCTCCAACCTCTCATTCTGCAAATGCAGTCGAGTATTCGTCCGGCTCACTTTAGAGCAAGGTAATTAAAGATGATTTACAGCTCCCAATAAGCTTGTCCATGTTAGATTGAAGGAGATCTTCCTTGTGGATGATTAGATAAAAAAGGATGATTGTTTAAGAGGGTACCGTAAACCAGGGCGTAAATAGTTTGGTATAGAGGGGAGTTATGAACTTTTGAAGTGAATCATCTGTAGAACTTGACACCAATGTTTTCAGGAAGAGAGGAACTAAAGCTATTGAGACACCATGTGCAGCGGATAGGCAGTCAGGTCAGCATGATCACTGACAGCATGAAATAACCTGGCAAAAATCTTTAGAAATTCCACAGCCTGTTCATAGATATCCAATGTGCGAATAGAGTCAAAGCCAACAAATAATCCACACAAGAAATTTCATATGAACACAGATCAAGATGTCAACTGCCAAAATTAGTTAAACTCATCCATGAACTATCTCCTATAGCCAATGAGCATGTATCACAAGGGAGCATGTTAATCCTCTATGGACCCTGCAATTATACGCCAATCCAAACCATCAATATCACATGCCAGGATGATTACAACACAGTAAATGGATACAAATTGCAGTAAAAAGGCAACGCGTAATTCCAGATCACAGAAGTCGTGAACAAAATGATACTCTCAAATTCCTGTTGGTTGGTAAATTTAATAAAGAATCTGCTCATCTGATTCTTGGAATGGCATAATTAGCACCTTGAAATAAAGTATTAAAGTAGTGACTTACCCTTCACTGACCAAGCTCAATGCCAGATTCACCAGAACAGATTGTGAAAATCCTAATTTCTGAAGAGTGGACGTGAGAGATTCATATGGATGTTGCACGCTTAGCTCAAAATTTAAGGTTGTTAAAACCAGTTGTTCAGCTTCTATTATCCTTTCACGGTATTGCTCAAACCAATTCTGTTCAAAGCAAAATGAATCGCACATTAACTGCATGGGTATAGTTGTAGTACACAGACATAGGAACAACAAAAGGATAAAGAGCACTACTTGCAAAAAGTCTCATATTATAACATATTATTGAACCCGTCGGCAATGTTAACAACTAAGCTTGAAAGCAAAATCAGATAATAACATCTTTAGTTTATAATCAGTATTATTATGTATTTCCATAAATAGGAAAGAACAGGTGGGATGTGTTAAACAGAATATTTGAAAATAGATTTTAAACTTGTTTTGGTAGGATTTGCAAGCAAACTAAAAAGTAATTAACTCAATTGCTAGTAAGCATTAATTAACTGATTGAAGCAGGCAAGATGGCAAAAGGAGAGGATACTAACAAGAGGGAGCATATAGTAAAGAATGCTGAACTGCTGCTTGTGGAAAACTTCACATGAAACTTTTAGTACATCATTAAGTGGACGTGCTGATTCCTCAGACTTAGAGGCGAGAAAAAGCACAGCAGTAGCTATTAGCTGCAGCCATAAACAGATCAACTAATTAGCCTTTCAATGAGAGAGCAACACAGCTTTTAAGTGTAGTGTAATGTGCGAGTTCCTTTAAATCAGGAAATTTTCTCTTTCATTGTCAATCTCATATTTGAAAAGACAAAGAATTAGGTTTTATAGAACAGAAACCCACAAATCTATCATGTGAGGCATGAGACCGGCGAAGAAAGAAACGATGACAGAGGACCATGGCAGTTCCAATAGTGGTCTGTGGCCTGCAAAAGCATAAAGAACTGGCATTTCAAAAAACCTCTTAAGATATAAATATCACAAAAATATATTGCAGGATAAATAGCTTACAAATCAAGTCGAAATCCAACGTTCTGAAGGAAGGCACAATACGAGTATCTTAAATGTGTTTCGTGCAGCACATCAATACCGTCTTTTCTAGAAGGAGAGCACCTCTCTATCTCATCTCTTGACACAAAACCCACCTCCTCATCATCCTCAAACTTTGACCGATCACGTTTGCAGGTAGTTGAATTATAACCAGCGGCATTATTGTTCCTGGCTGCAGCAACATCGCCTGAAGTATTGCTGCATATTAACGGGGCATGCCAGTAAGAATTTAGAATTTGGGGAGGTATATGTTGAAGACCATTTTCGTATCTGACTGGTACTGGAAAGGGTCGGCCGGTGGTTTCACAAGAGAAATCTAAGACCTTTCTCCTTTTTGCAGAAGGTACAATGTCAGGCCAAGCACGGTCATAATTGGGTTCATCCAACATTAAGTTTCTTGAGAAATCAAAAGATGGGAAATTATTTTCTGAAGTAAATTTTGACTTCCAGGGAAGGTTGTCATAATTGCAGTTGTAGTTAGTGATGGCAGCTGTTGATCTCATGCCCATACTGCTGTTTCTACCAAAAGATAGTCTACCATCACTGTGAAACCGACAGCCTTCTGGCTGGTAAGGCCATGCGAGCGACATAACTCCTGTTTAAGTCCTCAAAAGTAAGTAAAGATACAAGAATGCAATACATATAGTTAAAATACTGAGTACCAAAAAAGTACATTGTATTACAAGAACATAATTTGTTCCAGTTTCAGTAAATAACAAAAGATAGAAGCTTCAAAAATCGAAAATTAAGTAAGTTCCTCTGAGGTACATTATACCTGACCCTCAATTCCTGATACCATGACAAGATACATACACTCCACAACCATTTAAAAACGATATCCCCTGATCACAACAGCAGGTGATCAACAAGATCATATCTCTAACAGTCTAATTATCCGCCCGAATAAAACAAATCAACACAGCTCCCTGAATTAAACGCGTCATTACACAAAAATCCATAATCCAGTTCCGTACAGCTGATCAAAACATGAAAATTAGAAAATAACCTTCAATTTTCTATCACATAAGCTGAAAAATCTCCGAGGTAATGGCGAGAAGCCAAAATTAAGCCGATTCGATGTAAAATTTCCAGAATCCCTTCAAAATTAACTCTTTCAGACAACCAAAATTGGAAGAAAAAAAAAGTAGCTATAAATTCTCAACAGTGCAGGTTCAAAAAACAAGACAACAATCAAATTTACCTCAGGATAAAATCGGTAACGAATTTGAATCAGGAATATGTGGAAATTCTGATGATCTGCTTTGTGAATAGGGTTTGAGAATCGGAGAAGATGAAAAGAAAAGGAAGAGAAGGAATAAAGAGAAAAGTTATTCTTACAAGTTACAAATAAAGTTTACCTTATAAAAATAAAAATAAAAAAGCAAAAATAAAGTTCAAAGAGAAAGGTAAATATTCAATTTCCATTATTAATAATTAAAATAATTGATGTAATATATTAAACGATATTTATATTATACTTACACGGGAAAATAAATATTTGTATTAATTTTCTTTTATATGATACTCAAATTTTATCACTATATCTATAACAATCCATGCATGGATTCAAACACGAATTACACATATATTGATATTTTTTTAAATTTATAATTGTTATAAAAATTTGCATTATAATATTATATAATAAAATAATAATTTTAAAAGTGTTTCAACATATTATTTTATATTATTTCCTATGATTATAAAAGACAATGTTATATACCTTTTATTTTATTTATCTCTAATTTTTAAGTTGGCGTGATTGTTATACTAATTTTGGTAAAAATGAAACAACTAACTCTATTCAAATAATTATAGGCAGCCTAAAAATCAAAACTATTACCATGCGTTTGTCTACCAACTACGAATAAGTCACGTGTCTCATTTAAATTTATTAATTGTCCGAAAAATTGAAATTTATCTACAAAAATTCGTTGGTTTTGCGCCATTTTTTGACTAGCGATTCTTTATTCGTTGGTTGAATAATTTTATATTTGCTATGTAATATCAACTTGTTTGAAATTTAATTTATACAAACTAAGCACTAAATAATAGGAGTATATGTAATTAACCCAATAACAAAATATATGCACGAATAAATATCTATAAATACAAATCAAAATTAATAAGTAAATTCAAATTAGGTTCTAGCCCACTTTTGTGACCTACGCCACTCTTCTTCAACTCAATTGAATAGCTGATTTTTATTACAATTATTTCAAATAATTATCAAGTTAAAATTATATTTTATGTAAAAAAAAAAAGGAAAATATGTTCAATCCGAGCCTAACATTAAACGATAACGCGTTAGTACAATTGGTATTTGTTATGAATATTGATAATTTTAATAAAAATGTAATATAACAAATTAATAATGCATAATAAATAATTCTTAAATTTCCAAGAGTAAATACCAATTTGCCTATTTAATTTTGAATTAAAGCAGAATTGGGCCATCTTCTTTAAATGCTGGCCAACAATTTAACTGGGCTGGGTCTTGTTTCAAAATTCCAATCCATACATACAAATGGGTTCCAATCAATTAAGTAGCCCATGATTATTTATTTTCTTTCTAAAAACATGATTATTCATTTCATTTATGAAGAGAACTTTGCACCTAAATTGTCTAGCTTTATGCCACCAAATGGTATAGCTTAAAGATTCAGCACTATACTAATTCAACTAAAAGTTTTAATTTCGAGTTGTTATATTAATTTAACTAAAAATTTCGAATTTGAGTATTTGAAAATACATCTATTAGTAGTCGAAAGAATCTTACGCATCAATATAATATTGGTTCGCTCAATTCAATCCATATGTCTTATAGGAAAAAAAATTCTAATTTTATATCCGACTAGACTTAAATAAATGAGTCACTTAAAAAAACAAAACCTTTTCTTTTCTAAAATCATATTCACTATAAGTTCAAGTGGGATCAAATAATTATAATACAAATTTCTTTTAATGATTGTTGTGTATTTATTTAGATATTCAAAATAAACTCAAACATGCTTGTAATGCTATCCGCCCTGGTGTGCTTATTTTATGTGGGCAGTTTCGTTGTAATTTTTGCTTGAGCTCTCTATCGTGCTCATGTACAACATTTAATTCCCAATGTAATTTATTTATGAAGATGAGGCCTCGGTAAAATTTAATACTCGGTAATCGATTTAAAAAAATATAAAATTGTGATGCTACTATTCAAATCCCTCTTTCTTACTATCAAATTAAATTACACCATATAACAATCTATTTAACATTAATCTTGTACGATTAATTAACCTACCAAAAAAGAGGTCAAATGTTGCTACTATTAAATATATTATATGATTAATTAACATTTGCCAACTATTTAGCCAGCCATAAGACGTGGATCTCGTAAAAACTAAATTCAAGAATTGCATGCAAATATCACCATCAAAAGTTGCCTGACTTTTCAGCTCAAACCAGCTGCCAGTCAGCCCCATATATATCAATTTCATTACACCAAAAAAAAAAGAGATAATTTTATATAAATAATAAATCTTATGCATATATTGCTCGTATATATATAAAATATGGAGCGCTGCTTAGTTGTTCAATATTATATTAATTTAACTTGAGATTCGAGGGGATATATCAATATTTTCTACGATATATACAATATCAAATACGAATATTTATCAATCATATGATAAAATAAATTGTTTTTTATAAAATATTTGTTCAATGAAGATAAATAAATAAGATGATAATCTTTTGCAGCTAATTACAGCTAAAAAGTAAAACTCAGCCTGAGTTGTATCATGATGGATGTGATTTAGTCATTAATTTGTCATGATTATATTAACTGATTAACCTGTATATGTTTTGGAACATCAAATTAATTACCTTAATATATTATTCCTAACTCGTTATTTTCACGTGATGACGACTAAAATTTCCCAAGAATTTAGATTATAGATTTTACTAATTAAACAAATTAATGCTATCATATTGTATTAAAATTAACTATTGTCTGAGGGGTTCTCGGCTTCTCGCCTTCTCGGATTAACCTCATGGTCTTATTGGCTGGTTATATATATATATATGAGGTAATTCGTTTACTTTTCCTTCATAACAAACTAAAATAGATTTTCAATTAAATGCAAATGAAATTTTTAATTTTTTTTTATTTCATCAAAGTATAATGTGTCAAGCTAGATACTTGTATCGGAGCCATATATATACAACTCTGATCGTATGAAAAGTTAACCTAATATGTACCGGTTTATATGCATCATGTATTGTATATTTGTATCGTGATAGTGGTTTATAAAATATAAAAAGAAAGAAAAGAAAAAACAAGAAAAAGAAAAGGGTGGGGAGAGTATATATATGAAGTTAATGTTATGATTAGCAGAGTGGTGAAGAGGATCACGTGAGTAGGGAATAGCGAAATAGAAGGAAAAACAGGAAAGTCGGGCGCCATGCACGTGATTTCTGAAATGACCCTTCAAACTTTCCACTCGTCATTTCCATTCTTTAGCATAAATCTCAAAATATATTATTAATAATTACAAAAGAATCCAATATAGATTAGGATCTCACTTCAGATCTGTAGTGAAACTCTGCGAAACCCTAACCCTACCTATGATCCGGCCGCCCCCGGCGGCTGACGTCTCGTCGGCTAAGACTCCGGCAGGAGAAAACTCTACACATGACACCACTTCCAGACGGACCTACGCGGCGGCTACTTCCGCGAACAAACCAACAGCAATACCGCGAATGGGGAAACTCCATGTTTTCACCAAAGACCCATCCAGAAAGTCATATGGGACTGTTTCGGAACGGAACGGCATCCCGCACATACAACTCTCTGATGAGGAGATTGAGGAATTGTCCAAACCCTTCAAATTTGCGCTGATAGGTAAATTCTCGCATGGATACCCTACGATGGCGCGGCTCCAGGAACTTTTCATGGATCTGGAGCTCACAGGAGAGTTTAAACTCGGTGTGATGAACGTAAAGCATGTATTAATTAGGTTAAACTGCGAAGAGGATTATTCGAAGATTTGGCTAAGACGTATTCTGTCGTTCGATGGATATCCGATGAGAGTGCTTAAATGGACCCCAACCTTTAACCCAAAGATTGAGTCCTCAATAGCCCCGGTATGGATCAAACTCCCTTCTTTGAAGACTCAATTCTTCCAAGCTGATATGCTGCATGATATTGTCAAACAAATTGGCGAACCGCTAGGGTATGACGATGGCACTTTCGATTGCAATCGTCCTGATTATGCCCGCGCATGTGTTGAATTGGATTTATTGAAACCTCTTAAAACCAAGATTAGTATTGGTTTTAACGGTGGAACACTGATACAACCAGTTATCTATGAAAGGCTGCCGGCATATTGCCGCAAATGTTCGAGATTAGGGCATGATAGGAAAGATTGCCATGATACCATTACTACGGATGCTCTTGAGGAACAGACAGATTTGAGGCAAGTTATTCAGGACAAACGCCAGCCTAACCAAAAGAATCAACCATATGATCTTCAGAAACAAAACGAACCAGAAGTGGCGAAGGTGACTGATAGCCAAACGAATAAACAGTTAATCCCCCAGGAGAAAATTTGGAAACAAAAATCTGTGAAAAAGAATTCAGCCATTATGGAGCAGAATGAAAATAATGATGGAAAATCATTAGAAGATGTTGAGGATGGCAATCTGATAGAAGATGTTGAGGATGTAAACACAGTTGACATAAGTGCACCTACAGTCTCAGAAAAGTTGATGAGGGACAAGGAAGCTGTGCCCACAGAAGATGATTCGGATTCACCACTAACTGAAGAGGAAAGAGAGGAACAAGATGGCAGTGAACCGGAAAAGGAACCACCGGACATCGATGGAGACAGAGCAGATGATCTCAAAAAATTAGCAGTTCACAAGCCGGTACACTCAGATGGTGAAGATCATGGAGACGGATTCAAACCTGTAGTGCAAAAGAAAAAGCGAGGAAGACCCCCAAAGGTGACTACAACGGCCTCTAAAGGAACGACTTCGTCGTTGGCCTCAAAGCAGATGTTATCATGATCCTGCACGGCCTCATCTGGAACATTAGAGGGTTGGCCAAACCCGACCATCGCCGTGCCCTCAAGGAGTATTGTCGGAAAAATAACTTCCAATTTATTGCTATTTTGGAACCTTTTATTGCTTTAGATAGTATTGCTATGTGTCGTAAATTTAATTTCAGTTCTGTGATTCATAATGTCTCTAACCATATTTGGTTTTTTATGTGCGAGGACCTGGAGTGCGAAGTTCTCAAGGATGACAGGCAATTCTTACATCTCCGGGTTCGATGGAAATCGTTGAACAAGGCTTGTTTGATTACTATTGTGTATGCGCGTTGTAATACAGTTGCAAGGCGGGATATATGGGATCATTTTGCCGAGCAAGATTTCAACGGAGTCCCGTGGATGATAGGAGGTGATTTTAATACAGTAACTACTCTAACAGAAACAAAGGATGCCTTAGATCATGATTTCCAAGCGATGAATGAGTTCACTGATTTTATCAATGTATGCGGTCTGATTGAACCCAGTTTTGAAGGACCCCCCTATACTTGGACTAATAAGCGAGTTTGGAAGAGATTAGATAGGATTTTGGTCAACGAGGCATGGGGTGAACTGTACCCGCAAACCAGTGTTAAACATTTGGCCAAGGGGACGTCCGACCACTGCCCTCTCTTCTTGAAAATGTGTGATGGCGTCACTCCGCATCCTGTGGCATTCCGTTTTCAGGAGATGTGGCTACGGCATCATAACCTCAAGCCGACAATTATGGATAACTGGAAACAACCTATTGATTGTCATGGGTTACGAAAATTTGCAGAAAAACTGAAAAGGTTGAAGATATGTCTCAAAGGATGGAATAAACAGGTTTTCGGTAATATCTTTGACAGAATCAAAGAGGTGGAAGAAGCTGAACTAGCGGCTGAACAACATTTTGCTAACAGCCCTACAGATGATGCACTATCGGCTTGGAATCATGCTATTGCTAACAGAAACCGAGTACTTGCTATGGAAGAAGATTACTGGCGACAAAAAGCGTCATGCAAATGGATTGATGAAGGTGAACGTAACACACGTTATTTTCACTCTTTAGTCAAAAAGAAGAGATTTAGAGGAAGGATTCTAACAATCAACGAGGGTGAAACTGAAATTTCAGATCAAAGTGCCATCCGGGATTCTGCTAAGAATTTCTTCAGTAACCTCCTCTCAACTTCTGGGGAAAATTACGTCGGGAATGTAACTGATATGGTTGAGAAAGTCCTTACAAATGAGGATAATGATGTTCTGGACAGAATACCAACAAGAGAGGAGATACGAAGCACAGTCTTTGATCTAAATCCAAGGAGTGCGGCGGGACCTGATGGTTTTAGTGCGTTATTCTATCAGACATTCTATGACATAATTGAAGATGATCTACTGGAGGCTGTCTTACAATTTTTCCATGGAGCGAACCTGCCCATGGCGTTCACCGCCACTACTGTCAACCTCATTCCAAAGACAGAGAGCCCGCTGCACTGGAGTGATTACCGCCCGATCAGTCTATGTAACGTGTCAAACAAAATTATTACCAAGATCCTTAATACAAGGCTGGCGGGTGTGCTTCCAAGGTTAATTGCTGACAATCAAAGTGGCTTTGTCCGGGATAGAATTATTGGCGATAATATACTTCTAGCTCAAGAAATGGTGCATGCTTTGGACAACAAAAGCCGTATAAAGAATGTTATCCTTAAGCTGGACATGGCAAAAGCTTATGATCGCTTAGAGTGGAACTTTCTGTATAGCATGTTGGAAGCTAAAGGATTCTCGCATAAGTGGATTAACTGGATTAAGAATTGTGTGTCGGGATGTTGGTTCTCAGTTTTGATAAATGGAGAATCTTCGGGTATCTTTAAGTCAACACGTGGAATTCGACAGGGAGATCCTCTATCACCCTCTTTATTCATTATTGCTGCTGATTATTTGTCTCGCGCATTGAATAATTTCATGCAGGTGACTCCGCGCGCGAGATTCAGAACTTCGGCTGAGATGCATGTTTCGCACTTAACCTATGCGGATGATATTGCTATCTTCACAAATAGTCGATCCAACTCACTTCAGGGAGTTAAACAAATAATTGATAATTATGAGCTTATTTCTGGTTAAAAGGTGAATTCTAATAAAAGTTATTTCCTTGTAGGTAACAATGATCGTGAAGCAGCATTGGAGGTACAAAGAACTTTGGGTTATGCTCAGGAAAACCTTCCTATTAAATATTTGGGAGCCCCTCTTTATAGGGGTAGAAAACGTATAGCCCTCTATGATGATCTTCTTAGCAGAATTCGAAATAGAATTAATGCATGGGAATGTTCATACTTGTCACACGGGGGAAGATTACAGCTCATCAAGTCAATACTCCTAGCGCTTCCAATGCACCTCTTTCAGATTATTGAACCCCCTAAGTCAGTCATTAATAAAATTGAGATTATGTTTAATAAATTCTTCTGGGGATCGAGAGACGGGAACCGACGTTTGCATTGGGCAAGTTGGGAAAAAATCTGCGTTCCTGTTGAGGAAGGGGGCCTGGGAGTCCGAAACCTTGGGGATATCGTGCAAGCATATACATACAAACTGTGGTGGAGGATGCGAACAAGTGAATCTATATGGGCTCGGTTCATGAGGAGTCGTTATTGCAAGTTACTCCATCCGAAATATGCAGTAGTCACTGTCTACCACTCAGGAGTATGGCAAAGAATATGTAAAGTGAGAATGAAGGTGGAAGCAGAGACATATTGGTGCATAGGGCAAGGAAATATCGATTTCTGGGAAGATGCGTGGTATCGAGGAAAGGCGATTGCTACAGAACAGATTGGGGCCTTTTGTAAAAAGAAAGTGAGTGATTTCATAACCAATGGTACGTGGGATAGGGACAAGTTGCTACAAGTCCTTGATGAGGCCAAGGTGGAAGAAATTCGTGAAATTCCTATCTCTACGCTTCAGCCTGATTTGGGAAGGTGGAAATGCAGTAAAAATGGTTTTTTTACGTTGCATTCGGCGCTGGAAAAAATTAGACAACCTTCGGAAGCAGTGGATTTGTATAGTACAATATGGTCCGCTAATCTAACTCCAACTATTATGATCTTCCTGTGGAGGATCTTACATGATTGGATACCGGTGGATGAGCGATTACATCGTAAAGGAATGATTTTCCCTTCGAAATGTATCTGCTGCAATGAACAGGAAACTTTGAGCCATCTTTTCATTAATAGCAATAAGGTAAGGGATGTGTGGAAATTTTTTAACTCCTTTTTTAATGTGCAGGTGCCCGAAACAAGTTCGATCAAGGTACTCCTCAATGCCTGGATCAGGTCCTCGCCGTTTAGTAGAAAAAACCATGTGAGAATTATCATTCCGGCGTTAGTACTCTGGTACACATGGACAGAAAGAAATAGAGGGAAACATCAAGGAAAGGTTTTTTCGGGTTACAATATCAAACGCCAAGTTCTACATCATGTTTCACAGCTTTGTAAAGTGGGAAGACTCGAGCGTAAATGGTGGAAGGGCGATAACTGTGTTGCACAGAACTTTGGAGTCAGTTTGGATCCACCCAAACTGGCTCTGGTGAAGATTGTCAAATGGAAAAAATCGAGCCCCAACAAGTTAAAGTTGAATACAGACGGCTCGGCGATTGGTAATCCCGGCCCTGCTGGTATTGGAGCGGTTATTCGTGATCATAACGGACAGGTGGTAGTAGCTTACAGCGCTGGAATAGGTATACATACAAATATTTTTGCTGAACTAAGCGCGCTTGTGCATGGCGTCAAGATGGCTATCAGGCTGGGTGCTAATGAGCTTTGGGCGGAATTGGACGCTAAGGTGATTATTGATTTGGTGCGGCGTGGAACGTCTGGTGATTGGCAAATCCAAAGACTTCTTTTGCAGCTGCATGATTTAAAGAAGGAAATTCATGTCGAATTGAGCCACATATATAGAAAAGGGAATATGTTGGCTGACAACTTAGCTAAAACGGGAGCGAAGAATCAGACTCAATGGTCATTTCCTGAGGCGAATTTGACGACCCAACTTCGCGGGATAAGTAGAATAGAACAGTGGGAGATGCCCAATATTAGATTCAAATGACAGAGGCTTATACTATCTTGATGCTACATGGGATGGCAGGTAAAGTCCCTTTTAATTCCTCATTTCTCCATGTTCCTTTCTTTATTAATTACTTTCGAGAGAGGTATAGAATGTTGCAGAAAAATAGGAAAATGAGTGGTCAAGAAAAACGATGGTGTCACAGAGGTAAGCGGGTGCAGCAGGCTTACCATTACAATATTGGAGGAATTGATATAGAGTTTGGCACCATTAACGTGAACATCCTCCTTTGGTACAGTTATCCTATTGGTTTTAGTAATTTCTTTGCTTCAACAGGTGCTTTTGATGTTTGTTTGGTTTGTTCTTGTTTAGTTTTGCAGATAACTTACATGGCTTTGAACGACCGGATTACAAACTTTAGTCACTGGAGCTTAACCCAGTGGCCAGATATTTACCTTGGAATTGACGGATTTCATGTACATATTGCCCGTTTTCTCAGTCATCCAAGCTTCAATAATGACAGCCCTGAGGACACTCTCGCATTGAAAGAGTTTATCTGTTGCCGTTTGAGAAATACTCTGTTTCTCAACATTGCCTGGTTGGCCGGGCGTTCCATTTGGGAACCAGCGGATAATCCTATAATAGCGATTAGTATGAGGGGTTTTTTAGATAATCATAGAGCTTTCAGACCCGGTGGATGGCATCACTTCTGCTCGAAAAGCTCCTGGAATTTTTTTTCCATTAATATTGGTGCTTCTTGGATCCATTGTTATTTCTCTCTTCGTGAGCACCCGGGTTCGTTTAGTATAAACGACCCTTGGATTATGAACAATTGTATCTATTTCCTTTGCTTGGTTGGCAATAAATGAGGTGGGGCTCTCGTTAATCTCCCTACGGCTCCTCGCAGGTTCCTAAAAAAAAAAAATTTTGTATTGAATAGAACTTGTCAGCAATGAGGGCCCTCCCGATTGACCAAAATATTTGTCACCATTATAGTTTCTGGCCAAATTTTTTTATGAGCTCGGTGTGGGTCCCAATTTCTACACCTGGCTTTTTTTTATTAAACAAAATGTACTCAATTCCCATACTTTCAATTTATGTTCATCCTTGTTTTTTTATTTTGTTTTTTTTCCAATCTTAAAATCATAGTTTTTTGTTTCTTTTTTCATTTTCTTGTATTTCATAAGTTTGATAGATATATAAAATATTATAAATATAACATTTGTGGGAAAAATATGATAATATAATTTAACAATATTTTTTTATTTCTATTTTTAAATTTAATATAATAAAATTTAATATTATTTATGAGATTTGTACATTAAATTTAATTTATTAAATGTTATATATTTATGAGTGTTATATACTAAATTTAATGTGTAAACTATTATATATTTACTATAAATTTAGCAAAGTGTACTAATTTATTTATAAAAATATATTTTATTATAAAAAATGATAATTTTTTTTATCAAATATGTTCTATTTATAATGTTGTGTGACTATTTATTAAAATTTAAAGATGCGGGAAGAATACACAAAAAAAAAAAAGAAAAAATAATTTATTTATGTTTATGTCTTTAAATTTAGAAAAAAATAGGAAATGTTGTTAAAAACTCAATTTTTTTTACACAAATTTTATATTTTTTAGTTTTCGTTTTTAGTTATCAAAATTAAAAAAATTTAAACAAATGAAAAAACAAAGCCAAGGAAAAGATTTTAATAAAAAATGAGAAAAAGAAAACGAAAAGGCATAGATGGACAAAAATTGGAAGTGTGTGCAGTGGGAATTTTCTTAAAACCAAGAAAAGGCATTTTGTTTAATAAAAAAAAAAGCCCGTGTAGAAATTGGGGCCCACACCGGGCTCATACAAGAATTTCCCTAGTTTCTGACGTGAAATCAACAACACATTAATCACAATCCCCCTCTTTCTCCTTTCAAGATTTAGATAAAATTATATTTTCGACTTGATTCGGCTGTAGGATTTAGGATTTAGGGTTTTCGAATTGACAAAATTTCGACCAACCTCATGTGTGCACTAT
The DNA here is from genome assembly GCA_037834125.1 of Lippia alba. Taxonomy (NCBI): domain Eukaryota; kingdom Viridiplantae; phylum Streptophyta; class Magnoliopsida; order Lamiales; family Verbenaceae; genus Lippia; species Lippia alba. The sequence goes on along the minus strand of JBBMKE010000011.1, from coordinate 6,227,876 downwards.
GAAATCGCCGGGTATTTGGCAGTCAGACCCCTTGTGGTTTTGCGAAAGTTCAAATAAAACCCTGTGTTATGAAATATACCCTAAAAAACCCTAAGGTTTGAGGAAATGTGCATCAGCAACCTTGGAGCCCTGAAGTGCAGTGCACGCGCCTTTATTGCGTGTGGTTCTCAATATTTTATGCATAATTGACCATGAAATGTCTTTTTTACCCCTGTACGAGACTTTGTGTCAGCTGATGGAAAATTATGTATACTATTATGCTCAGAAAACCCTGTGTTTTAGAAAATTGATGGAAAAAACCTCTAACCACTAAAATAAATGTTACCCCCAAAACCAACAAACCAATACAGTCATTACACTCCAATTAATTACTTCACTGCACACATATTTAAAGCGAACCTGTGAACCCCAAGAAAATACAACTGAAAGCCAACATTTGCAAATGCTTTTAGAATAGATAGGAATTGTCATACACAACATGCTGAAGAATTAAAATAAAACCATATGACATGTTCAAGTGGTCACCACCCAAAACACAAGGACCACACAAGGACCACATGTTGTCCAGTGTCCACCAAAAAAAGCTGGTTTCCGCACCCCCAAAAAATGGTGCCCCACACCACATACATCACAATTTGCTAGTTTCATATATTACAACAAAAGCATTCAAAAGATTCCACATGTCTGATTACCCTAGGGCTTCCATATCCTTGCCGGCCTCTTCTCCCTTGACCTATTTCTTATATTCTGCAACACTTGCCTCACAGATGGTTTTCTAACTCTTTGGCTCTCTGGTGCAGGAATTGATGAAGAAGAAGATGGTGCTGAAGGATGTGCAGCTGTTGAAGAAGATTGTGCAGGAGCTCTTGGGCCTTGATTGTGGACTGAAGCAGGATCTGTAGTAGCTGTTTCTGGTGGAGGCCTTTGTACTGGAACAGGAATTCTGCCAGATCTAGCAGATGAAGATGCAGTTCCAGTTGTTCTAACATCTCTATTGGAAGCTGGAGAGATTCTTGATGCATCTTCTTGCTGTTCAAATATGTGCAAGGTAAAAAATAACTTCTATTAACATAAAAGTCCTATAAATTATATACAAGCACTCAGTAAAAAAAATATATATATATATATAACCTGATTTATATCTGTGTTGGAGTTTGATCCTGGTTGTGCTGGCTCAGATGGTACAGTTCCCTGTATAGATCAAAGTCAGATTTATTAGATATAGACTCATATTATTTGCACTGAAATAAAAGAAAATCCAATGTAACTTACTCTGTAAAATTTAGAAGTTGGATGAGTTGGATTTTTGCAAGAACGTTTGTTGTGCCCCAACTGAAGGCAATTGCTACATGTAGTAGTCATTCCTTTCCTTGGGCCACTCTGTCCACCTTCATCTGCTCCCAATCTTCTTTTCTTTTTTGGTCTTCCCTTTTTTCTTGTGAATTCAGGTGCCTTCAATGGTTCCCATGGAGTCTTGATGAATTGCTTCTTGCCTGGAACTCCAGAAATCATGTGGTTATAGACAGAGAGGTAAGTTTCTTTTTTGTAATAATCATGGACAAAGTCCTCATTCTTCAATCTCCTTTTTCCAATTGCTGAGCAAGCATGTTTACATGGATAACCTGTCAATTGGAACATCCCACAGGTACAGGTCCTTTGGTCAAGCTTGACCACATAATTATCTCCATCATCATCAACCTGGAACTCCAACTGACCACACCAAATTGTGGTACAATTCCTTGCCAATGCAGACTGTTTTCTCACCTTAGCCATAACATTTGGGCAAACATTTCCAACATAATTTTCCATACCAGCTTTCTTAATTTGTATTCTTTGCATCAGCTTATTTCTTATGCACTCAAACATAGAAATAACAGGCAAGTCCCTAGCTGCTAAAATCATGTTGTTAAATGACTCACAAATATTATTGACAAGTATCTCAGACTTACAGTATGTCTTGAAGTGAGATCTTGCCCAATGTTCTGCTGGGATACTTGAAAGCCACTCATATGGAGTTTGCCTTTGTAATACTTCATTTCTGCTGGCCCTCTCAATTTCTTTCATAAGTGCACCCCATTCTTCCTTGGTGCCTACAGATGCAGCCTTCCAGAACAATGTTTTAAGTTCTTGACTCTTCCATTTTGCAAAGAAATTCTGGTAGAGATGTCTTAGGCAGAACCTGTGCTCACTGCCTGGGCATACCTGATTCACAGCATCCAACAGTCCTTTCTGCCTGTCTGAAATGAAGGTCCATCTGTCTTCTCCCAATCCACCAATCTCCAACAATAATTCCTCCAAAAACCACACCCAATTCTCTCTGTTCTCAACCCTCACATAGGCAATTGCAATGGGGTATAGATTGTCATTTCCATCTTTTGCCACAGCTGAAAGTAGCTGCCCTCCAAAAACAGTCTTGATAAAGCATCCATCTAAACCAATGAGTGGTCTGCAACCCTCTAAGAAGCCATCTATCATTGGTTTTAAGGAAAAGAACATCTTCTCAAACCTTGGAGGGTTGGAACCCTCTTCCTTCTTCAACAACAGCTTGCTACCAGGATTCTTGTCCCTAATTGTTTCACAGTAATCCCAGAGCAGTTCAAATTCCTTTCCATGGTCTCCCTCAATCAAGTCTTTGGCAACTTTTTTTGCTCTGCTGGCCACATTATGTGTCACATCCACTCCAATTTTCCTCCTGATTACTCTTTTAAATGGCTCTATTCCAATGTCCATGTTATCTTTGATGTAATACATGAGCTTCTCCCCAATGTAAGCAGAACTGCACCTAAAATTTTCACTACTCCTTGAACAGTTGTGTTTGCCTTTCAGTGTTTTGATTTGAAATTCTTCCTTGCCTTGAATGCAGGAAGCATGAACCCTCCAGTTGCAGTTTTCATTTGCACAAACTGCAGTAACTCTAGTCTTCTCACTCTTTTCAAAATCTAAAACGTAGCCCTTCCATATACTCCAATCAACCAGAACCTTCTTGTATGATTGAACATTGTCAAAAGTGTAGCCCACAGAAGGTTTGAACTTCTTAACTGAATCACCATCTCTCCAGTGTGGGTATCTCTTACTGCCTTCATCATCTGATAAGGGAGCCTGATCAAAATTCCTGTCATCATCAGGCTCACTATACTAGTCCTCATGCTCATGTCCGTCTTCTTCATCACTTAAAACCATTTTTCTCTTCTCTTTGGCTATTTGCCTCATTTTCTGTAACTTTGCTTTTTTAGCTTCTCTACTTTTGTCCCTTGGAGCAAAGATGTCATCATCTGAGCTATCTTCAACTTCCTTATAGAAATCACTCTCTTTAATGTAATCCTCATCCTCTGAGTAAGAGTGTTCTATACTGCCCTCAGAAACATCATCTGCTGGATTATTCTCAGGCTCAGGTTCTGTTTCATCTCTCATCTTGCTTCTTTGATCTGTTGATGCTATCTTATTCCCACTCCCAGCTGGTTGTTTTCCCTTGTCCCTGAAATTCCTTGATTTTGCCTTTTTTCTTTGGTATGTTGGTTTTTTAGCCGCACGAGGTTCCTTAGGGATTGCAGATTGTTCATCATCTTGGAAACTTAAATCCTCTCCCAGGTTTAAGTTAAATTGCTCATGCAAATATTGGTAGTGCTCAGAATCCAAGTTTGCATGCTGCATATAAACATACTGAACTTAGCTTGAAAATAATTAACAGAAATTAAGAGGTTTGTTGTAATGAAATAGAAGTATGTTACCTCACTGTGATTTGAAGTTTGTTCTGTGTTCTCATGCAGGTTTGATGTTTGTACACCTTCATCATGGTCCATGTCAAAAGTCTGCACATTAAAAACATACACTTAGAAAAGAAATTCAATATGTAGTTACTCCAAGTAATATTAAAATGAAAGAATCATACCTCATTTAGAGTAGTTGTGTGTACAGTTTCATCATCCACATGTGTAGGTTCACCAATATCATCATTTTCCATGTCACAACTCTGCAAACAGAATACTAAAGTTTAAAAACAAACAACTGAGATTTACTGCAACAAAGATTTACTGCATTCTCCAAGTAATTATAAAATGAAAGAATCATACCTCATTCAGAGTTGATGTGTGTACAGTTTCATTATCCACATGTGCATGTTCACCGATATCATCATTTTCCAAGGTACAAGTCTGCAAACATAATACTAAACTTAGAAAGAAATAGAAAAAATTAATTATATATTCAATATAAGTCAGATTAAAGAACCATACATCATTTAGATTTGAAGTCAACATATCTTCATCATCCACAGGTGTAGGTTGTATATGTTGATTATGATCCATGCTTGAATTTGTAACATCTCCCTCATTCAGATTTAAACCTTCATCATTAATGCTACAAACCTGTACATAATCACAATGTTAGTGATAATGTAATAAAAATATTTAATCACATATAGATATACTCCAACATACAACTAATCATGTGAACTACCTCATTCAGGTTTAAAGGTTGCACAAGTTCCTGCTCATGTGTCAGAACAGGCTCTTCTTGGGACTGTGTAAGCAAGCTCAAGACCTCCTCTGTAGTTCGTCTTCTTCTACTTATTGATGATTCAGCCTCATTGATGTCTGCATTTTGGATTACAACAGGTTGCTCATTTTGCTGGGGTGGTGGCCAACCGGGAGATGTTAGGAATTTGAGGGTTTGAGGCTCTTCTCCATCCCACTCTTGGCATAATGGAAACTCAGTTCCATCATCTTCAAATGCACCATAAAGACCTTCATCATCTCTCACGTAGTACAACATAACTTCACTTGCAATGTGGTGTGTGTTTAATAAATCTACAAACGCACAATGACCCCATATATGTCTTACAGCATGTTCATCTGTCATTGGAAGAAAGGGATGTTTGTAATAGAAGTCCACACAGCTACCCTTCCCACCAGCATCCCTATACAACTCCCATATCATTTTTCAACACAAATAATCTTAGTCATACTCCTCCATGTACTATTTTTTCCCATTCACATATGTAAGAACACCACTACGAATCACACCCCACTCACCACCAACATGCATATACACTTTCTTGAATGTTACGTCCTCTTCTTCATCCGACATACTGTAATAGCAACAAAAAACCTGAATCAGAAGCCAAAATCGCAAAATACAATGCAAAACCCCATAGTTTGGGTTTCTCAAGCACTTAGCCAAAGTGAGAAATTTCAGCATTTTATACTAAAAAACACAGAACCCATACCGTAAATTTTAAAAAAAAAATCGCAAAAAACTCGTTACAGGCAGAATGTATCAAGCTCAACGATGGTTTCCCACTGAAAAGCAAAAACGCAAACAAAACCCCATGAAACCCTAGAATCCCGGCATCACGTAGAGAGAAAACCACAAACCTGGACCTTCAACGATGGTTGCCTTCTTCAATCGGTTAAAAAATGAGAGATATCCTTCTCTGAATCAAGCCCAAGATGGAGTGAAACCCTTCTTCTTCGTTTCCTGCTGCCTCTGTAGCTTGGAGTGTGAAAATCTGATTTTAATTTTCACTTAGGGTTAACTTCTGATGAAATTGGGAGGAAATAAAAGGTTAATAGCTGAAAGGGCAATTTTGGGTTTTCATGTCTCAAGCGTGTGAGATTACCATCAGGGGGCAGTGAGCAGAACTTTCAAATAATGAGGTTTTATAAGTTATTTTTTAAAACACAGGGTTTTTTCAGCCGATTATGAAAACCACAGGTTTTTTGGCGCATATAACTCGGCTAACATAGGTGGTGGTTTAATAAAATATGATTGGAGTTCGGAGATGATATCTTGGATTTATTATATACTTACACATCTGTATTATGCATTAATGAAGGTATTAGTAAATTGAGGATTCTTAGAAAGGTGGAATAGTCTCAATTTGTATGTTACTACTTTTATAAAACTTGATGATATTATTTAATTAACCTTACGTAATACACCGGTGACTATGACATATGCATATGAACTCATTAGTTAGTCTGGATAAATGAGATCAGAGATTAACTAAGTATAGTGATTAACTTATTAGGTCTATAATACAGTAAAATTGGATAGAGAACAGTTAGCAACTTCGGCTTTCATGAACTTACTTTCTAGTTAATTATGACTTTTATAATTAGGTATATTTTCATAGGTTTAGAGCTTTTTTAATTGCAATATGATACGATATGATATCTGATTCCCTATGTCTGCCTCCGGAGTCATCTGCGTGCCTTGATCAAGGCTCATCTGTTTCGTCCCTCAAGAGAGTCATCTATTATGTCGTCCCTTTATAAGGTCATCTGTTATGTCTTCCATTCAGTGGGTCATCTGTTCCGCTTTATGTTTCGTCCCTTAAGAGGGTCATCTGTACGTACCCTTTGACTAAGGGTGTATCTGTTATTTTTGTACTCAGTGGAAAATATGGTAATGGAAAACATGATTTTGGAAAATATGGTTTTTGAAAAATCTATATTATATGTGAGTTTATGAATCTGTAATGATTTGCATGATATGATTGTTTCGATTGTTTAATGTTTTAAATAGTCATTATATTTATTGCAAAATTATGTTTGATCCAATAGACTGGTTTTGGGAATTGTTTATTGAGTATGCGTACAGATAATTAGTTGGCTTTGGAGTTAGCAGAAATGGACGAGAGTATTAGTTTGTCTTTCAGTATTTTACTTCCTACTGTGATTGTTTTGGGACTTTTAGTTATTTAGACTAGAACAGGGGGAATTGTTTATGTTTAAGACTCTGAATTAAGAACTGTAATTGGTAAGACTTCTCCGTGACACTGTTTTAACAAGAATTTATTTCAAATATTTTATTTTAAACTTAGGTGTTCTGTTTATGGAGGCTTAATGTCCTTGAGTCTCTTGGGATTTAGGGGCACTGCCGTGTTACATCCCGAAAATGGGGTGTGACAGAAGTGGTACCAGAGCTTAGGCTACGATATATTTATATATAACACCTTTGAGTCTAGATACATGAATATAGATGATTGACTTAGGTGACAACTGTTCGTATTCCTCGCACGGAACCTTGGACTTTTAGCATGTGAGTTGCACGATATTGGGATAGTGATCTATCCTAATAGGAAAATAAAAACAAGAAATAAAAATAAAATACGCTATAGAAATAAAATACTTTTATTCTTTATTTTTAGTTTATATTTTAACTATTTTATGTTAATATACAATTATTAAATTTAAGATAAATAATTTAATTTAATATATTTATATAAATAATAATTTTTTGACACGCATAGAGTGCAGTATTTCCAAAATATAAAGTGTAGTTTAATATATTTATAGAGTCGATTGCAGGTGATAAAATCCCAACCACCAAACCAAACAGAACATTGTTGTCATCGCCCACTCACACTGTCTTCCTTGGAATTTCCGAATCACTATTTTTTCACACACTATAAAATCTCTAAACCCCAAATCCTTCCTCACTGGCGACTCTCATTTCTCCTCGTTTCCTTCGCACCTCATCCAAGCTCGCCACCATGGCCGCCGCCGGATCCGCCGCC
>JBBMKE010000011.1:6172494-6184303 GCA_037834125.1 Lippia alba | reverse complement strand
TATTTGTGGTCTTATATGATTGTAGAATAACTTTTATTTGTATTGACATATTAATTAATCATATTTATCGTAAAAATTAATTCCGTTCCACAAAGTGCCGCGACCGTTCCACGATGCGACACTGGAACTGGAACGGTGCCCTCCGATCCGTTTTCCGTGACCGCGACTGCGAACCATGATTGTGATACAGTGTTTCACGTACGATGCTGGTCATTTTTCTTGTGAATTCCCGACGCTAACAGGGGATTCTAGCAAAATTCAAACTACATTTGCCGAAAACAGAAATTGTTGGATAAAAATATATATAAATTGATATTAGACATGACTTTAGCTCGACTAGGTAATATCACCAGATAACGTTTCGCTATTTGAATGATGCATTTTTATCCTTCTTCACCTAACTGAACTTTCTTGATTATATTGTTGAAAGTATATGTTCTGGTATTTAGTCCCCTGCTGAATTGTCATTGGGAATATAAAAAACACATAAAGGATGTTTGAAAAATTGACGATTGGTTGTTTCACATTGAATAAATTGTAAAAACACGAACAACTTTATAAGTTTAGGTATTGTGTAAACTATTAAATTGTGGAATTCAAGGCTAGATTGAGGGATCACGTATGGTGAGGTGAACCGCACCGGCCCCATTGGGACAGGGGCCATGGACCGTGTTAGGGCGATAGTAGCATAACGCTTATTACCCCTTTCAGTTTTGTCCCTGTAAACCCCATTTTCTAACATGTATTCCAACCTACAAAACGCTTATTATTCTCTCATCTTTGATGCAGCTGATCATTAATGGAAAGTTTAAAAGTGTGTACCACAGAGTGTTGGCGAAGAACATAGGCCCAAGAATCTCAGTGGGTTTCTTTTTCCGATTGCATCTCAAAGATAGCAGCAACAACACTAAGGTTTTCGGGCCGATCAAGGAATTGCTATCCGAAGAGAACCCTCCGGTTTACAGGGAAGTCACCGGAAACGAGCTCACTGCACTTCGATACGCCAAAGGCCATGATGGGGTCCCCTTACTATCACACGTTAAGCTCAACAAAACTGCTTCTTAACAGTGAATGAGAGGAACAATTGCTTCGTTATGTATCAAATTTCAATATCTTAATAAATGTGTATGATCACATTCATAGGTGCTAGCCATATATGTGTACGGCTGTACGCAGATTAGTATGTTTTGTGTATCACCCAAAAGCGTTTTGTATCACCGTTGTTCTCATCATTTGAACATGGAGCTTGGGGAATTTCAGAAGATATGTACCGATTATTTGAGACTATACCTACGTTTGAATTGCAATTTGTTTAAGAACTAATTATGAGGAAATTAATTGAAGGTTTAGTGGCTATTGTTTCGCATTTTAGCGTGCTGAAAATTTGACTTTTTTTTTACACTTTTATTGCAGGGGGCTCACCCTCTTTGTTTTACTCTTTTTACACTTTTATTGCAGGGTTTCTTTTCCCTCTTGACAAGAATAGCTTTCTGTGATCATAATTTTATTGCAGGGGCTCCCCCTATTGGGCAAGGATAGAAAATAGTATGGTTCTAACTTTGGCACTATTTAGTACAATCATATATATGTCCAAATGTGGTAGACCAACATCATAATCACCGCTCCTTTAATTAAATTTGTGATTTAATTTGGGATAGAGGCACCACAATTACCTCTCGTAAAATAGGGAAAATAGCCATCACACCTCCTTTAGAGCCACAATGAGAAAGCGTGATAAGCCCATGTTGGATTACATGTAACACTTCCTCACACAGGTGTAAGAGGTGACTCCTGTATACGTAGCACTTCACTCTACATAACACTTAGCTCATGCGGCTCACGTGCTGATCATTTCTCATGCCTGTGAACCCATTAGATGCATAATAGTTTTTGAAACCACTCATCTTGATATGAAATTGGAACTAAACCACCACAAGAAGGAATATTTTTTTAGCTATGTTTGAATATTTTAACTTATATAGGTATCTTATTTCTTATTATAAGGGTAAATTATGGTAAACCCCTATCATTTGACATGTTTTGCATTTTCGTTCTTAACCTTTAAAGTTGCGCGATTTCCCCTCTTATCTTTGAAATTTCTTGCACGTTACTCTTTTTGCATGATTTTAGGAAAATGTTTTTGGAATATTCTGCTCAAAACAAAATAATATCGACTTTGACCGTCGATTTTTCCTCAGTCACGATGACTCAAGAGTCAAAACCACCACAATTATGTTCCTCTCTGTAAGACGAACAAAACTCATGCCCCATGTGACCTTATTGATTGCCAGAAGCCGCCGGAATTTGCCTGCAAAGCTTTGTCCTCCGTGCGCGATCTTTGACTGATAATTTCTCTTTTGCCGGTTGTCAAATTTTGGTTTCAAGGCCAATATTGTGTTCCTTGCGTTGAAAGATTTGATTTAATGTATAATATTAATACATTTGACAACTGATTTGCGTAAATTTGCTCTTAGAAATCACGACAAAGTTTGTTAAAAAGTGAAATGAAATATTCCCCAAGATTCCATCAAAAAGGGGGAAAACGATCATTTTACAAAGATAAAGGAAAAAATCGCGCATATTTAAAGATTAAGGGGGGAAGTGCAAACGTGCCAAGAGACAAACGGTTGCCGTAATTTACCCTTCTTATTGAATAAATTATTTTCTCCATTTAATAATAATGGGGCAGTTATTAAAAAGGACCAAATATGCTCAAAAGTTTTCCAAACACCCCCAAACCCTGAAAAGTCTGTTTTGCCTTTTTTTTTTCCCTTTTCCCTCAATGAATAGATTAATTCCCAATTTGGTTTGGGTAAGACTGTAATCACATTTCTACTTTGTTGGCAACGAAAGCTAACAATGACAACTGCAGGATAAAGAAGGCAGCGACAACGGCAACAAAGACAGTTGGACATCGATAAGCGGCGGCAGGAGAATCGATTTAATCGATTTAGTCATCGTGCCATATTTTTTGAGCTTCTCTAAGGTATTCTTTGCGTATGAATGTTAGTTGAATGTATTCTTGGTGTTAATTGAATGTTAATTATGTCAATTAAACAATATAATTCATTGATAATTTGTATTGAATCGAATTGTTGATCCTCTATGAACTGATAGTTGAAATTGGTATTTTGAAGATGGCATTTTCCGGTGATGAAGCTCAAGACAAGCAAATCCTAGGAAGTTGTTGGTTTAACGGCGAAATTACAATATTTCCAATTCGACGGAGCGCGTCAGTGGAGGAGATTCACGCGCAACTTGGTAAAGAGTGGTCAAACTTCAACTCTGATGCTTGCATGGTACGATACCTCACACCCCATAAAAAGGGTTTGTGGGTTAGTTTGCGACACAATGGGTAGATTCTGACTATGATCCAACTACTTGAACTTGCTAAACTCAACATTGTTGAGATGAGGGCGATTCGGCCTCCTGCCTATTTAGGTGGGAAGCAGACATCGAATAAAAGGTATGCAATTTTTTTAATTTATTCTGTTCTATATTTAACACTATATTAATTCTGGTTAGTAATATTATTTTGTGCCAAGAAGAAAAGATATAACCCCTATGCCTGTGGTTCATGCTTGGCTACTGTTCGTTCTGAAGTTGAGGATTGACCAGATCCACTACCTATTCTGGTTGAGGATTGATTTAATTTTATTCACTTTTTCTTAAGACATATTTTAATTGTTGTTGTAATCGTACACACTCATTTTTATGATTGTTTCTGTTTGTTTGAAACTACGTTAATAAATTGCTAGATGTTGTTCTCTCAATTTATTGAGTGAAGGCCTGAAGGGTTAAATATGCGTAGTTGAAGGCAGACTTCGTCTAGTGACGGGTTAAATATGCATATTTGAAAGCAGACTTTGTCCAGTGACGGGTTAAATATGCATAGTTGAAAGTAGACTTTGTCGAGTGAAGGGTTAAATATTCGTAGTCGCAAGCAGACTTTGTCGAGTGAAGGTTAATTATGCGTAGTTGAAAGCAGACTTTGTTAAGTGAAGGGTTAAATATGCGTAGTTGAAAGCAGATTTTGTCGAGTTAAGGGTTAAATATGAGTAGTTGAAAGCAGACTTTGTCCAGTGAAAGGCTAAATATGCGTAGTTGAAAGCAGACTTTGTCGGGTGAAGGGCTAAATATGCGTAGTTAAAAGCAAACTTTGTCGAGTGAAGGGTTAAATATGCGTAGTTGAAAGTAGACTTTGTTGAGTGAAGGGTTAAATATTAGTTGAAAGTAAACTTTGTCGAGTGAAGGCTTAAATGTGCATCGTTGAAAGCCGACTTTGTTGAGTGATGGGTTAAATATGCGTAGTTGAAAGCAGACTCTTCACTTGACAAAGTCTTCTTTCAACCATGCATATTTAACCCTTCACTCAATAAAATCTACTTTCAACTACGCATATTTAACCCTTCACTCGACAAAGTCTGCTTTCAATTACGCATATTTAACCTTTCATTCAACAAAGTTTGCTTTCAACTACACATATTTAACCCTTTCTGATGACCATACAATTACTTATCAATATGCACTTTTAGTTTCAAATGAACAATCTGCACTTTCAAATGACCACACCATTACTTCACAATCTGTACAATATCCACAACATTACTTTTAAATGAACAATCTACACTTTCAAATGAATAATCTGCAGGATATATCAACTGTCATATATTTTATCCGTTTATTTATTTTCATGATATCCTACTGGATATACTATAATCAAACAACAATAAACAAAGTTCTTTGCACGGAATTCATTACCACCAACAATAAATATTTCATTACAAACCTAGTAAAATACACTACAATCAAACTAACATTCATATTTAAACATTAAACAATCTACAAACTTGATTGTTTTATGGGGGACGCAACTGATTAACCTCATTCGAATCATCCTGAGAGAAGTTGGAATTAACACTCTCCTTAGATACTTGGAGTAATCCATGCGGTCTAAGGACTCGGAGTCCGAATCCCTATTATGAATGTGGTACAGGTGGAGGTGCTCCTCTTAGCCCTCCAATAGGTGTACTTGCCGCACTTTGAAGATAAATCTAAGGTCGTCGTAAGCTTGAATTCGACTTACAGCATGAGAATTTCTTCGATAGGCTCTCAATGAGGGCATGAATAGATCCTCGTGCAGTTTAACTCCAGGACACCCCAACAATCTATGAAATGCAATTTTTTTTTGCAGTTCTTTCACCGCTTCTACAATATCTCGGGGCCAGTAATGTTGTTGGAATCACTGAGACAAATCAAACGACACATCAATTAGCCCTCTCTCAAAGACTTCTAGCATCTTGATTCAGCTGTCTGCGGCATATATAGCCGAAGACTAGCAACCATGTACACATCGAACTCTCTCGCAATGGGTGTTGTAGGGGGATTCATGATGGCCAATTTTTGCAAAAAAATAAGATGTGAAGAAAGAGAAGCAGAGGTTTCTTGGAGGAGATGAAATGAGGGTGAAAGAGAAGCAAGGTCCTCGCCCTTAATAAAGGTGATTGTGCTAGAAACCTACCGTCGCACCCCTTAGTCCTAACTATTGGGCGATCAAACTACGGGAAAGAGTGCAGACAACTTTTCATTTAATTCAAGTGCCCCATTGGGAATGCATTACAATCTATTAAGTTTGTAGTGTAAATATTCATTTTATTAGTTATTGAAAGGTCTTTTTGTCTAGTTAAAGAGAGAAATTATAAAATAGCGTTTAGAAAGTCGACGGGGCAGTTTTTGTGGGTATAACAATGTAGCCAGAATAAAATTCACCGTTGCTAATTTTTCCTGTTTGTCACCGAAAATGGGTTACCGGAACAGATTGGCCAAAAAGACGTTTCGAAAAAGAGTCTCCGGAAAAGGGTCTCCGAAAAGGCCTATCGGAAAAGAGTCATCGGTATTTGGTTGCAGGAATAGAGTTGCCGAAAATGCGTTAGAGCCGATGAGTTTACTGTGAAGAAGCAAAAATCAGACAAGAGAGGAAGACAAGGGATATCTGTGTCCTTCTTCAATTTATTAAGGGCATTATGGTACTTTTACAAGATTTGGGGGGTTTACAAAAAATAGAAAGGATAATAGGAATGTAATATAACTATATTTAGAATTTGGGGGTTTAGGATAAATGTTTTGCCTTATTAGGAATTGTTCATTAATTTACCGTTTAATAATATCAGAATACAATAGAATATATAGACTACATAAATCCTAACAACCTATACAAAATATTCTAAACGATTTTATAAAAATAATTACAATTAAATACATCCTAAATATAATACTAAAAGAATATCTCCGAACATAATAACAAACTTGTATGGAAGATATCTAGAAGATAACAAGATATACATAATTAAAACCCGTGATTTGGACAAGAACAAGGTGGCGTATAATAGCAACTTTGATTTATATAAAACCCGTGCAGCAAACTGGAGAGATACCATTTACTTTCTCATAGCTCCCAATCCTTCCCACTCTGAAGAATTGCCTCAAGTGTGTCGGTAAATTACTACTTTTAACGAACAAATACTTTTAAAAATATTATCTTTTTTCGTATAGTGGCATATTGAATATTCGTGTTGAATACAATACAAGCAAAAAAAAATAAAAAATTCATGTCACTATATGTGTGGTATTGCCATTTATGATAGATTACTCCTTGTTAAGCCTTTATTTTTATGAAGTTAGATGAATTACGTGAGGAGAATTACATTTGTTGTTTTAAAGTTTGGTGAATTTTAACATTTATGTTCATTAGTGTGACTTTCAAAGATGTCCTCGTTTCAACTGTTGTATTCATAGGGATATATTGAAATTGTACCTATTTATTGCAAAACTTGAGGAAAAGTTGCCCCTCCGCTTCTTCCAGCTACAACTTCTAGAGCTTACAACAAGAATCTTCGACCCCGCTTCTTCCAAATCGGTGACTTGGTACTTAAGAAGTTGAAGTTACAAAACATGTGGGAAAGCTCGATGAAAACTCGGAAGATCCCTTTCAAGTCCATGAGATCGGGAAGAATCAATCTTACCACCTTGAAGACCTCGACGGTAAACCTTTGCCTCGATCATGGAATGCTCACAATTTAAAGAAGTTTTATTTGTAATCAACGTCTTGTATCAAAAATTCAATGAAAAAATAAGTTTACTCTTTCTCAACTCAGCTGTTGATTTTTATGATTATCCTTTACACTTATCGATGAATACAGTTTATATCGAAAGATAAGAGTTACACCTCTCGACATCTTCTAGAAAACATTTACAAAATCGAGTAAGCAAAATCAAGAAATCGGGTCAATATTTGAAAGAGAAAAACTTAAAATGTTTCATTACTGAAAGCAATAGAATTACATTAATGTTACTCGACAGAAGCAATCTTCGAGTTCACACTTAAACAAACTTTTGGATTTTCTATTGGGAGCTAGCTAGATACGTATGGATTCCTATTACAAGTGAATCTCGAGCCAACAACTAAGGATGTTCACCCTAACAGTCGAACATCTAAAAACATACAAAGGAATCGACCCTAACAATAGAATCCCTAAAAGAAATGGTTCTCAATTAGCTTTTCCAAAAGCATAGAGATAAGCCTAACATGTTGTCTCTAGCTTAACCCTCGATCGACTCACTCGGCTCACTGGTAGTTCCTTTCTCAATCGGCACCGAAGCAGCATCTCTGAAGAATTTAGGGCAGACATATTTTAGCTCGAGGGACCCTGCAGGCCGAAATCGGCAAACATTTTTTCTCTTTCTTCTGGCCCCACAAGAACATGGACTGCGCTAGGTATAAACAAAAACTAAACTTTTCCTTGGTCCAGTTTGGGTCAGGCGAGGTGGGTCGAGCATCAGGGTCGCTGGGGCGAGGATCGTCTTGGAATATGCCTATCTTGGATCAATCGTAATCTTTGGGGAGATGCCCAACATCTTGCACATGTGCCAGACACAAGTTGAACCCTTCATCGACATCCTTACAGCTCATGATCGAGCTGGCTTTCTGGAAGGATTTCATGAATCGATATGCGCCCTTCATCTCCGACATCGAAGCTACCTGCTCGAGTGCATTCCTGCACCTTTTTATGGCAAAATCTGCCCCTTTCCTCTCGCCTTCGACCTATCCCCGACATTTAGCATTGAGTTCGTCTTTCTCTGCATTCTCGATCTTCTTCTCGGCTAACTTCAGATCCTCAATTCGTTAAAGAAATTGAGTATATCCTCGGGGATAGGTACTTGAAACCCATTCTCGACAGCTAAAAAGTTGACCGCTATACACTTCTCGGGAGGGTTGGTCATTCGATCGCTTGGATTAGGCTTGATCACTCGATAACCTCCATACTAAGGAACCCCTCCGAACAACATGTCTTGAATATCCCTCACCTTGTCCCAACAAATGGTGCAAGGGATGGCTCGAGGATCCTTCACCAGTTGACCCTTTAGTTCGACATTTTTCTCTTCCCGACCAGATGTTGACACCTCCTCATCCTTGAGTCGAGGCGCGACAACCTCTTCCAATTCCATCTCTCCATTGGAGATAGAATCGGATACCTCCATAATATTAACATCCTCATCGATTCCTTGAGGGTTTGTTGATGAGTCTCCGTCAACGACAGTGTATCAGAAAAGTCTGATCTCGAAGATGAGCTTGAACTCGAACTCATAGAATATGCCTGCACTTGCATTCCCACAAACTCTACTTCCTCTTGATTTGTTGCATCCTATATGTATCGAAAGTTATTTAAAAGATATAAATATTGAAAAGGAATCGAGCAAATCGAGAGAGTGAGCTCACGAAAAGGGAAGAGGCAAACCTCTCCCTCGAAGCTACCCACCAAACAAAAGGAAAAGAAAAAAAAATTCCAAGTCGAGTAAAGTGAGATACCTGAATATGATGTGGGCTCGAAGGGCTCCTTCCTAAGTTAAACAAATGTTCACTCCATGCACTCGAATCACTCACAATACACTCGACTAGCACCCAGAGCTCTTTTCATAAATTCTTTTGAAACGGTAAAATGAATTTAGAGAGAAACACTATATATAGAGGTAAATTGGGTGGGACTAGAAGATGAAACGATATAATGATTACGATGAATCCCATCCCTAAGAGATGAAATGTCACCTCCACGTTAGCCCTAGCAGACAATGTTTCGGGGGGCTCATGATGTGGCACAGACCCATCTCCACGCGTGGACCTAGCATAAAGCGTCACCTGCCATCTCGATAGTCTTGACACTAATCGAGTACCTGGTCGGTTGTAACTTTCACCTCCCCCAAATTTACCGCACCCGCGTCTCAACCATCCCGTTTCGAAACCTCGATAATATCCTTCAAGTCACCTCCGACTCAAGAACCCCCTTAGCCACTACTTGCCTCCTTGAAGAGTAGCCGACCAAGTATTAAAATCTTGGCCATAGTGGGACACTGTCAGCTTGGGGCTTGGACATGTCGATGAAGGTCATCATTATTTTACCTCCTATAAATACCCCTGCATTTATAACCACCGGTAAGTTTTTCACCTACCGCTTTTATTGCACTTCATACTCGACCTTTATCATTCGGTACTGACTTGAGCGTCGGAGTGCCAACCCGGGTAACACCCCAAATTCCCCCGAGATGACGTCGAGCTCACCCTACCTTTTTGTTCGACCCAGGTTTCGAGATGCTGTGAAGTCCTTCAACTTTGCAAATTCAATTGGTTTGACCCAACTTTCCAGATCGACTTAAGATCCGAAAGTTGGTTCGATCAGTACATAATCTAATTAATTAATATACAATTCCTAATTTCATATTAAGTATAGAATTCATAATATCTCACATAGAATGTAATGTACCACAAAATTTTAATTTTTATTACTTTTAATTTATTTATTATAATTTTATAAAATTCATTCTACCGACTCCTGCCAAAAGAATTTGGCATTTCTCATTTCAAATTCCAATGTATACATAATAACATAGTAAATAACTATATATGCACTTAACGACTAGTCAATTATTCAGTAAAACATCTAGTTTTTTAATACAATACCCAAATTGGAGCATAAACCGTACTTGCAGTCATGATCAGACGTAGCTCTTCACGGACTTGCCTACGTAAATATCCATTTTTAACCGTGGAACCACGCGGGAAACCACTGGCTTGGCCAATGAGAAATCATATTCCGACTCAGCCAAGTCGTTGCCCGGTCCTTCAGGTGTCGGACTCCAATTGAACCCTTGAATAAGCCTAGCAAAGAGCATGGTCGTAATGGTCGACCCGAGTACCACTCCGGGCATCCTCGCCTTCCGGTACTAAACGAAAACGTGTTCAATTGAGGATCAAAAAGCACTACTTCCGAGGTTCATCTACAATGTGATGTTCGGGCTTGAACTTGAGAGGGTCCTACCAAACCCTAGGGTTTCGGCCTAGGCCGGGCCGACTCAAAAGCACATGACTACCTTTTGGAATAAAATAACCGCTGACAATAGTATCTTCGCTTGAGACATGTGGAACGTTGAAAGGACTCATAGGGTGCAACCTCAACGCTTCTTTTACACATGCCTTTATGTAATTTAGCTTAGACAGTCTGATTCGTTTACCAATCTGTCCCTACCTACGACTTGATCTAATTCTTCATGAGCCTTGTCAAAGATTTCTGGTTTTTTTATCATTTCTGCAATAGCTCACTCAACCACATTTGATGGATTGTCGATCATGGCTAATATTATTTCCTGCAGATACATAACCGGTAAAGATAAAGGTACAAAAATAGTAATACAATATATGTGAATTACATTATAAATATATCCGTATACTCACAGTAATTTGAGCTTTTATCTCCTCAATTGACAGCAAGTGATTGTTTCTCGGGTCCTTGAGATTTATCATAACATCAAGAACATCCTCTTCCGTCTTTCTAACTCCTTGTTCCCACATCTCAACCCTCTTAGTTATTTCCGGGTCTTGATACTTCTTTACATTTCTTACAGCATCTTTAAGAATTTTCCCAAGGCCATCCAAATCAAAGAATTCCAAGAGTGGAATATAATCAGCAATGGCAAAGCCATAGACATAGCGTAGGGTTGTGAATACCCCATCCAAAGGGTTTTCTCTTCTATTCCAGCACTTCCATCCTCCGTCCTTATCCCGAAAAACCTCTTACCAAAAATTAGTTTCCAACTCACATTCCCACAGTAATGTTGCGCTGCAATCCTCACATTCACAAGCCCATTTTTGAGTGGGTTCTGACACTGGTTGTAAACATATTTCACAAGATGTTCAGCTTCTTCACATCTTTTATCATGGAGCTGACGGTGCATTGCAGGGGAAAGCACATATTCCGTCTACAGTTGATGTTCATGACTAACTAATGGGAATATTCCGTCTTCAGTTAACGGCATGGCTGACGGCAGGACCAAAATTATAAACGAAGTGGTAGTTCAGTGACCAAAACTGTAAAATTGAAAAGTGGGGGACCAGTTTATAATAAGTTGTATAGTTGGATGACCAAAATTGTAATTATCCCCTCTTTTTATGTTGACCCGCGATTTTGCTCAACATTGCAACGAAACTGGAATGGTGGTCTCTGTTCCGTTCGCCGCAACCGCGATAGTGAATCATGGTTCCACTCCTGTTCCAAGTTGCCGGCAAGGTGGAATGGCTGCTGCCGATCCAGTTCTGGAACGCTCGTTTTGGCTGTTATCACTGCGTTCCGGCAAACCATGATTTAAATGCACGTATTGATACTTTAATTTTATCCTGAGTGGAAGAAGAAGAAAGAAAAGTATGTGGTAAAAGCATCAAGTAAAGCACAATGTAATTTTGATTAGCTCAAGTAAAACACTA
>JBBMKE010000011.1:6153021-6165383 GCA_037834125.1 Lippia alba | reverse complement strand
ATAAATAAATAAATAAATATATATATATAATTTCAACAATGATTGAATATAATTTACATTGTCCAAAGTTTCATA
Source organism: Lippia alba (assembly GCA_037834125.1). Classification (NCBI taxonomy): domain Eukaryota; kingdom Viridiplantae; phylum Streptophyta; class Magnoliopsida; order Lamiales; family Verbenaceae; genus Lippia; species Lippia alba. The sequence continues at coordinate 6,165,308 of JBBMKE010000011.1, read as the reverse complement.
AAACCTAATACATTTTCCTTTAAATAAATATATAAATATAAATACATGTAAATGAGTTCATAAACCATGATCAGCTCTGCTCCTGCAGGCAGGAACCTCCGCCTTCACACAGCACAGAGAGTAAGCCAAGTGATGGCGTCTCTCATCTCAGAAACCTCCTTCATCCAATCGAAGTTGGCCGTTCAATTCCCCCATTCCTCTTCCGTCTCGAAGAATCTCTCATTTTCCGAAAATCTGTCGGCGAATTTTCTGCTCAGGACGCATCAAAATAGCGTTCGATCAAATGTCGTCGCGAATTCTAGCCAAAATCAGTTTTCACCCGGTGAGCTAATCAGTTCATCCAATACTTTTTCCTAGGGCTTTTACGAATTTTAAGCTTTAGAGTTTTGATGATGCCCGTGATTGTGTATCTTATTAGATGTTTGATTGCAATGTAGTGTCATGTTTGCATTTTATGTGTTTGGGATTGTGGATTTAATTTTCTGATGTTGTGTTTTAATGATTCAGAAACAGAATCCACTCAAACATATGATGTTCCGCTTCTTTCCTGTACAGAGGTTTGTTTTCGTCCGCCACCTTGTTCTGTATTAGCAAATGCATGAGACTGTGTTGTATGGGTTGGGTGATTGTTACAAATTTGTGAAGAACTGAGAAAGTGCATTGATTTGTGAACTGGAGTTCATGGGATTTTACTATTTGAGATTGTAAAGTGAGTATGTGAATGTGTGTGTGCTGATTCTGCTTTCTTTTGAAGGTAATTGAAAGATTAAGAATGACACGCCAAACTTACGCGAGCAAGCAGCCGTATTTGGCCATGTACTCGAGCATTTTTGGGGGAATAACAACTGATCCAGCAGCAATGGTGATCCCTATGGATGATCACATGGTCCATATAGGCCACAGAGTTTTCGACACTGCAGCTATTATGGATGGGTCAGTACATCTTCAGCCTCACAATCACATAATTGTTCTAACCCTAGACCGAATTGTCTTGGTATTTTTGCTCGAGATTAAGTTTTTATGTCATACTAGTTCATCATAAATGGCTTGTGTTTCGAGTATGATTTAGACCAATCAAGACGTGGAAAAGGCGCTCTTGTTACACTTGCATACTCACAGGTTTGATCTAAGTAGACAAACTTTCCTCAAGGCTTGAGAAATCACAACATATATCCCCTTGAATATCATAAGGTTTGGCCTAAGGCATGCTAATCAAATTCAAGTATTGATAAGAAAGTGCCAAGAGAAGAGTAGGATATTTGTGAAAACATAAAAATGATTGTATCAAATTCATCGATCTAAATGAAATATAAATTCTAAGGCAAGGGATGTTTTTTGTAATTTCTCAAACCTCAGGAGAAGTTTGTGTAATAAGCCCAAACACGAGGTTTTGTATCATCACTATCAGGCATCAGCCTAAACTTTCAGATAAAACATTCAATCAATATGTTAGTCGAACAAACAATGTTGTTAGCGGTCAAAAAATGTAACTTTTGCCTGCACAAAAGGGGTGCCTGTTAAATATTTAAAATATTCAACATCTCCCATCCTTATCAGCTTAACAACTTGACTTTCAGCTAAATTGCCATTACAGAAATCTCTATGAGTTGGACCAACATTTAGACCGTTTCATGGGCTCGGCAAAAATGGTCAATATCAGACTTCCCTTTGACAGACAAATTATCAGGAGAATACTCATACAAACGGTGAGTGCTTCCAAATGCACAAAAGGGTCACTGAGGTATTGGCTTTCAGCAGGGCCTGGTGATCTCCAATTATCACCCTCCGGCTGCCACCTATCGTCCCTCCATGCCATTGTAATCCAAGATTTATCCCCCTCCAACCATACGGGCATAAAAGTAATAACCTCAACGGTCCCCATGAAACCTCCCCAATTTGCTGTCATGAAGAGTGTCGACTACCTTCCCAATGTGCTGTCAAAAATGGAGGCTGAAGAAAATGGTGCTTATGCAGGGATTTGGGTGGACGACGAGGGGTATGTCGCTGAAGGCCCCTAATATGAATGATGCTTTCGTTAATAAGGAAAACGAACTCCTGATGCCTCGGTTTGATAAAATTCTTAGTGGATGCACGGCAAAGAGGCTTTTAGTGCTGGCTTCTCATTTGGTCAAAGAAGGGGAAATTAGTGGAGTACGAGTAGGTGATGTGACAGTCGAGGAAGGTAAAAGGGCGAAAGAAATGATGCTTATCGGTAGTGGAGTTTTGGTTCGTGCAGTCGTGCAGTGGGATGATCAAGAAATTGGTGATGGTAAAACATCTGTTTTGTGTTTTTCCTTTAGAGTGTGTGTATCATCCTTTAAAGATAATTTTACCAGTTTCCGCATTGCATACTCGGGACTAGAGCCCATAACCAATCTTTTTGATGCCTACCACGAAACTGTCTGCTTACTCCTTTGCGTGTGTGTTGTTTGGTTGTTTCTTGCTTGTTTTACCGGTGACATGATTATGGTTCTTTATTTGACAGGGAAAGAAGGGCCAGTGACTCGGTCTCTTCTGAAACTTCTTTTGGAGGACATGAAATCGGGGCCGGCAACAGCCAACAGTAAGAGTTCCTGTGCCTTACTGCCTTATTAACCGGAATTCGAATCGCTCTCTTTTATTCTGCGTATTAACAATAGTGGGGTTATGGTGTAATTTCTAAAGAAAATGAGCTGTAAGAATCATAAAACTGGATGTTGAAATGGCTTCTTGATGAGCTAGTTGTGTGTATATATATGTATATGTACTTTTGTCAAATTAGAGAAATTCTTTCGTTAATTTGGTTGTCTCTTTTTCACATGATCGTAAAACCGGCAATTCTGCCGCCCATGTACTAGCAAGGTATTTTCACATGATCGTAAAACATATATCGTTGCATCAATATCGTGTTTGTATTGTATTTGTATCCGTGCATCAGGTTATAGTATGGTGAATAAATTAGGATGTGGGCTAGTGTTGAATCCTCATGTAAACCATTGCTTTTGCATGAGAAAGGAATATAATCCATTCATTTCTTGAACTACAATGATGTATGAAACTTTAGGTATAAGTGCTCTTTATGCAAAGCAGATGATGCCCTGAAACCAAAGTAGATCTTATGTATTACTACATCTAAAGGAGGCAAATAATTGTATTCAAAAGCCAAAAGCATCATTTGTTTAACATGAACTCAAGAATTGATTAGGAATTTTAACTTTAATTTAAGTATTAGGAAAGAAAGTGTTTTGAAATAAACTATCAGCATTGATTATTCAAATTTATGATTTAACTCCATATAATACATAAAAATGTGACTTTAATTTAAGGAATATTTATTTAGGGATGATGGTTAGATTATAAGAGTCTAATTTTATTTAATTCTTTGAAAAGTTAGGGACATGGTCCTTTCGGATCCCCACAGCGACAGACGCTATCACCCATGCATAAGTCCATTATTTTGATGTTATAATTTGACAATTGAATTTATTACTACCACTTGAATTAACTTATAGTGTATAGGCATGTACAAAAACCTAATCTATCTCTCTCGTTCTTCTTCTACATTCACGGAGCGTTTACTTTATTGGTTGAGATGAGACGAGATGAGATTGATAAGTAATGATATGAGTTGTGGGATGTGATGGTGGATTAGTCATTCAATGGGGGACGTGGGATGAATAATTAACATTTTATCCAATATTACCTCGGATCGTGTCATCAATTCCGAACTTACAAAAAAACTAATAAACATGAGTTTAAGTAGGATTATTAATCTAATCCCTTTTCACCCTACAAAGTAAACATGAAATCGAAGTATCTAATTCAAAATTTTATTGCCAAACTTTCACAAAAATAATTATTATTAAAAAAATTAACTAAAACGAACCTAAATAAATAAATATAAATATAAATATATATATATATAAAGAACTGTTCTTGCTCATAATTTTCTTCCCTAGTACCAATCACAATTCTCATTCACACTATCTGAGGGCCAAGAATCTCATAGTGACCATTAGGATACAAACGAGAGATGTCACAAAGCCGAATTTTCAATGGCAACAAAATTTGGGAATATTTCCCATTCAAGGTACTTTATACATATTAGTCAAAATTGGTTCTTCACCCCCTTGGCCCCCTCCCCTCCCCTCCCCCACGCCCTAAAAATGTCAAAATTGACTCAACTAAAAAATCTAGGGGGTGAAAGTTCCATTTAAATTGTCCATTAAATTTACCACGTTTAACTTGCCCATAAATTAGAAGATGCTTGTAATTCTATTTACTTAAAAAGTTAAAGTCTTTCATATATATAGCACGGGTGCCAACAGGGGTTGACCAAGTGGTTGAAGGATTCCTTCCTGAAGGCAAAGACCCAGGTTCGAATCTCTGCAATCACTTGGGGTGTGTGCGTAAAAAAAATAAAAAATTGTTGTTTAAAAGTGGAGGGATACAAATGAAGAATGGGTGAGAGGAGCGATGAGCGAGATTTTTTTTGAATAAAAATATATTTGAGAAGGAGAATAGATTGCTTATGAAATTAATGGAATTTGCAAAGAGTTATCTCGATACCTATCAAAAGGCTGCGAAAAATACATGATATCATGCTTATACAAGAGTATTATTACGGGAGTGGGAAGCATGGGAGACGGTGGTAGTGAAGGTAAACTTTGATAGAACAGTTTTTGAGACAAAAGGTGAATTAGGGGCAGTAGGTGTGGTGGCAAAGAATGATGAGAGAGAACTAGAGGTAGTATTGGTGACGGTTGAATTAACCGTAAGAAAAAAATAACAATTTGTATTCTTGATTGTAACTGTAAAAGAATTATTTATAGGTTGAATTAATATGCATAGAATCTTTCTACATCTGATCATAATGTATCATATACTAATAAATCTTTTTATCGATATTCATCGTTAACGCTTATTTGCGTTAAAAGATTAGTTAATAAAATTATTCATGAATTAATTATGAATTTTGCTAATTTTCAATAAAGAGATTCTAACTAATATCGGTAAAGTTGGTTCAACATTTGTAACAATCGATTCGATAAATTAATAAAGTTCATTATTTATTTAAAAAAATCATCCTTATAACATATAGTTTTGTTTTCACTCACCTCATTTCTGAAAGAGTGTGACCCACAAGAGGTAACATCATTTCATGGGCCATAACAATTATTTAATTATTTTCCTCACATAAGGTATCCGATGTATGATCAAGCCAATGGCATATGTGTAATATACAAAAGAAATAATGCGGTAAGAAAATGAGCTCAAGTAATTTTAATTTTCCATGCAAAAAGAGCGTCGACGACACGCGATAAAAGGAGCGTGGAATTGGGAATTATCGGCCCGGACAACGATGTGGCGGGAAAGCCAAAGACTGCTTTATTTATGTTCCTAGGACTTTGACGTTGACTGTAATGACTTAATAATGACGTATGCACGATAAAATAGCTATTTTAAGGTCTATTTTAATTTCGGTAATGTTAGACTTTCAGCCATCTCTTTATTAAGGAAAGCGAAGACGATTATTTATGGTTATTATTGTAATATATCCATAAAATAGGAAAGGATAAAAAAAGAAAGAAAGAAAACTTTGTAAGATATGATGTAGGGGTAGGGATTCGACATACTATACTGTCATACATATTTTTTTCAAAATTTTTTATGTAAAAAATATTTGATATAATATTTTTTTCAATGGGGCTGTGGAGGATTTCTCTCCACTTGGTAACATCATTCAGGATATTAGATCTGTTGCTTCTCAGTTTAGTTTGTGTAGGTTCGTGTTTGTTCGTCGTGTGGTCAATATTGTGGCTCATTCGTTAGCTCGTCATGTGGCTCCGGTCTGCGAGGGTGGGTCTTTCCTTCCCAATTTTTTGGTTGATCTCGTTCAAGACGATTGTAGTGTCCTTTGATCGCGCCCTCCTGTGAGGGCGTCTTGTTTAAAAAAAAAATATATATATATATATATATTTGACACAAATATCCGATACAACATAATATGAGAAATTATATTTTTTGGATAAGTTTGTGCATAGTAACTTGCAGGGACAAATTCAAAATTTTTTGATAATTGATACTAATTTTTTTTTGAATCTTAAAAATAATAATAATAATTTGAAATTGAAATTTATTAAAATTTTCAAATTATATAAGATGTCTTATAATTTTTTTGAGACACTGCAATTCATAAATGATAATTATTTTCGGCGATTCGTTATCTCTCCAATTTTCTCCGGTCATTTTTAATTTCTCAAGTTAAAGTCTTTGCATACAGACATTAATATAGTCCCTTATAAAAGAGAAACTAAATTTTATTTTAGGATTAAAATATCCACTATCGAATATAATAATTCATTCTGTTTGTTTATAGGTACGTTATAGTATAGGTAATTGGATAAAAAAATTATTAATCATTATATATTTGAAATTAAAATTCAAACTCAAAGCATTTTATTAAGGTAATATGTGTTGAAAATTAATTTTTTTTGTTAGAAGCCCCTTATCCTTGAATTAATGGCTCCGTCCCTCGTAACTTGTAATCCTCTAATATGTTATGATGGACAAAACACAAAGTATTTACAAATTTAAAATAGAAAATTTCTATACTAATAATAAATAATAAATTACCATTAATTCGACACTTCAGAGTTCCTCTAGAAAGGAATATATTGAAACTCGAAACCATTGCATAACCTTAGTAAAAATTCCAAAAATTTTATTCTCGAACCTTTTATTTCGAGTCTATACAGGAGTTTCATTAGCAAACCAACATCTTTGATTATCCGGAATTTGAATTATAAAAGAGCATGGTGGTATAAAACTAACTAATAAAAACAAGAAATTGAAAGAACCAAAATTGAGATTGAACATTATGCTGAAACTCTCGTATAGTTTTCTTTCATCTCATACTTGTGTGTTTTTTCAATGTACAATGGGCCCTCAATTTATAGAAGGAAAAATGAATAGTAGAGGTATAACCCAATAGTAGTAATGCCTGGATATTTGCATAGGCAGACCATTATTACATTACTTCACAAGTTGAATAACTATTCATGCAATTAGTATACTTGACTTTCTTAACACGGCCCCTTGGGATGCCCATGCAATTGTCCTTTTGGTGCTCCCTCGTTAAAAACCTTATCAGGAAAAACCCAGTGTGAGACAAAAACCTGAAAAGGGAAAAGAGTACAACTATATATGCTCCTCCTGATGTTGGTATTAGTGAGAACTTTCATAGATCTCGGAGCTAGCGCATTCAAATGTCATGAACATGTTTTCTGAAGGTTGTAGTGGGGAGTGACTTCGTGAAGAGATCTGCCGAATTGTTACATGATTGAACATACTGGACATTCATCTCTTCATTCTTCTCAAGCTCTTGTTATACTGGAAAAATTTCGGCAGGATATGTTTGGTTCTATCGCTTTTGATATAGCCTTCCTTCATTTGAGCTATATAGGCAGCGTTATCTTCATAAATCGTTGTTGGACCCTTACAAATTGATAAGCCGCAAGATGTCAAGATGTGTTATGTCATAGACCTTAACCAAAAACATTCTCGACTTGCTTCATGAAGTGCAATAATTTCAGCATGGTTGGAAGAAGTAGCAACAATGGTTAGTTTCTGGGATCACCAAGAAATTGCAGTGCCTCCAAGTATAAATACATAGCCTGTTTAGGATCTAGCTTTGTGTGGATCCGATAAATATCCTGCATCTGCGTAACCCACCAAAACATGTTTTGTATTTTTAGAATAAAACAATCCCAAACCAATTGTGCCTCTAAGATATCGGAATAGGTGTTTAATCCCATTCCAATGTTTTTTAGTTGGGGATGAGCTGAACCTTGCCAATAAATTAACTACAAAAGATATATCTGCTCTAGTACAATTAGCAAGATAAATAAGAGCTCCAATTGCACAGAGGTATGGTGTTTCAGATCCAAGAACTTCTTCATTTTCTTCACAAGGGCGAAATGGATCTATTTCTACACTTAGGGATCTTCCAATCATTAGAGTGCTTAAAGGGTTTGCTTTATCCATGTTAAAGCGTTTCAAAACCCTTTCAGTATAAGCTGATTGATGCACAAAAGTCCCATCTTGTTTATGCTCAATCTGCAGACCAAGACAAAATTTAGTTTCCCCAAGATCTTTCATTTCAAATTCATTCTTCAAATATACTGTCGTTTCATGGATTTCTTTGGCAGTTCCGATAATATTCAAATCATCAACATAAACAACAATAATAAATAACCGGATGTTGTTTTCTTAATACATACGCATGGGCAAATTGGATTATTCATATATCCTTTCTTTAATAGGAATTCATTCAAGCGATTGTACCACATGCGTCCTGACTGCTTTAACCCGTAACGAGATTTTTGCAACTTGATTGAACATTTCTCTTTAGGTTTAGATCTAATGCTGTGGGCATTTTGAATCCTTCAAGGACTTTCATATAAATATCACTATCAAGTGATCCATACAGATAGGCTGCAACAACATCCATTAGACGCATTTGCAATTCTTGAGAGACTGTGAGGCTGATTAAATATCTAAACATACTTGCATCCATAACTGGAGAATACGTTTCCTCATAATCAATTCCAGGTCTTTGAGAAAAACCTTGGGCAACAAGTCTTGCTTTATATCTTGTGATATCATTTTTCTCATTTCGTTTTTGCACAAAAACTCATTTGTATCCTACAGATTTTACATCTTCAGGTGTGAGGACAACAGGTCTGAAGACAATCCTTTTATTCAAGGAATTTAATTCAGCTTAAATAGCGTCTTTCCATTTATTCCAGTCATGTCTATTTTGACATTCAATGATAGATCTTGGTTCAGGATCTTCATTTTCATAAATGACATCAACAGCATAAGAAAATATTTCATCAATATTGATATCACTTAGATTCCACAACTTTCTTGAATGAGAGTAATTAATTGAGATTTCTTGATTAATCTCAATCTAACTCTCTTCTAGGATATTTTCCTCATTTTGTACTTCCTCCAGAGCACTTTCTTTATTCAGTGACTCATTCAGGTCATTATCCTCATTTGAGATCTCACTTATGGTATCTTTCTCATTGATCATATTAGCTCCTTTCCTCTTACGAGGATTTTTATCTTTAGAACCAAGTGATCTACCACGTTTGAGACGTGTCGTAGATTCATGATTGTCAATTTTCTTAATTTGTCCCTTCGGGATCTCAATGTAGGTCGGAGCATTAACAGCTGTTTGTGAAGCATCAGGCAATCGATTTGCAATGTTTTGTAAATGAACAATCTTTTGTACTTCCATTTCACATTGTTTTGTATGTGGATCAAGATGTAACAATGATGGCTCACACCACGAGATGTCCCTTTTCAATTGTTTAGTTTCTCCCTCTAATTTAGGGAAAACATTTTCATCAAAATGACAATCTGCGAAACGTGCTCTGAACATATCACCTGTTTGAGGTTCAAGGTATCTAATGATGGATGAACTTTCATATCCAACATAAATTCCCAACCTTCTTTGAGGTCCTATTTTGCTGTGTTGTGGTGGTGCTATCGGCACATATACCGCACAACTGAAAATCTTCAAATGGGAAATATTTGGTTCTTGCCCACATGCAAGTTGAAAAGGGGAGTATTGATGGTAAGCACTTGGTCTTATGCGAATCAATGTTTCTGCATGTAAAATTGCATGACCCCATACTGAAATTGGACGCTTTATTCTCATTATCATTGATCTAGCAATAAGTTGAAGACGTTTAATCAATGATTCAGCTAAACCATTTTGTGTATGTATATGAGCAACAGGGTGCTCAACAGTGATTCCAGCTGCCATACAATAATCATTTAATGATTTGGGCAAGTAATCCCGCAAATGACACATTACGAGTTGATAATAAACAAACACGTGACCATCTGGTAGATGCATCTATCAATACCATAAAATATTGGAATGGTCCACATGGTGGATGAATCGGTCCACATATATCACCTTGAATTCGTTCAAGAAAAGCAGGTGATTCATTTTGAATTTTAGCTGGAGATGGTCTCACAATTAATTTCCCTAGAGAACAAGCTTTACACAAATCATCTTTCCTTTGAGGAATCCTCTGATTCCTTAATGTATGCCCAGTTGTATTTTTAACGATCCTTCGAAACATCGTTAAACCGGGGTGACCCAAACGATCATGCCAAATAATAAAATCTTTTGAATCAACAAACTTCTGGTTTGTGATGGCATGAGTTTCAATTGCACTTATGCGTGTACAATATAAACCTGATGAAAAAGCAGGTAACTTTTCCAGAACACGCCTTTTACTTGTTATATACAAGTATTCAATATTTTTCTCATTTCCAGTTTCAATGTGATATCCATTAAGACGGATATCCTTGAAGCTCAGTAAATTTCTTTGGGACTTAGAACAAAACAAAGCATCATTAATAACAAACTTTGTCCCTTTTGGCAATAATATTGTGTCTCTTCCACAACCTTCAATTAACCTTGCACTGCCTGATATGGTATTAACATTTGCTTTACCCTTCATCAAATGAGAAAAATATTTTCTATCTTTCAAAATTGTGTGCGTTGTGGCACTGTCTGCAAGACATATGTCTTCTTTATTCGAGTAGGTTCCATATGCATGTAGAGAGACATCCATATCTTCATTATAAAGAAAACGTAATAAGTAAATGGAATGATTTATGATAAAAGACAATGATGATTAGTAGAAAACAGAGTACACGATACATAGAAGAACATGAAAGTAAAGTACAAAAACAAATTTCAAAAACAACAATTAACTAAAGTTCATTTCAGAATTTAAAATTCATGTGGTGCAAGAAAATCAGCCGCGTCGAGGTGCGTGAAATCAGCAAGGCCATTGAAATCATCATCTTTATATGCCATATTTGCTTCAATCATATCCTTTGGAACATCATCATTGTTTGCAAAATTTGCTTCAGTGGTCTTTTCCTTTCTTTTGATTGAAGCTTGGTAAAGCTTGACAAAATACTCAGAGGTGTACGACAAGTACGTACCCAATGGCCTTTCATACCACATCGAAAGCAGGGGTTACCAGACCCTTTGTGATGATCAGACTGGTTATTTTTACCTTGTCCTTGCTTGCTTTCGTGGTTATTTTTTTGGTGTCCAGAAGGACCACCTGGATGATGATAACTGTAATTTTCACGACCACGTCCATATCCATTTCCACGGCCACGGCTGCGACCGCGACTACGACCACGACCACGACCACGACCATGACCACCTCTGCCGGGGTGGTTATGGATTGATGCATTTGCTTCTGGAACTGGAGCAGATCCAGTGGGACGACTTTCAACTGAGAATATTTCTTAAATCCATTCTCTCGATATTGCTGCTGCAAAAGCATATTTGAGGCGTGAAAAGTAGAATATGTTTTCTCAAGTAAATCAGTCTCAGTGAGTTCTTCGCCACATAATTTCAATGTAGAGCTGATTTTAAAAACTGCTGAGTTATACTCATTCACAGTTTTAAAATCTTGTAGCCTCAAATGCCACCACTCATAACGAGCCCTAGGGAGAATTATAGTTTTCTGATGATCATATCGCTCCCTTAAATTATCCCACAACTCAAGTGGATCTTCCACAGTTAAGTATTCCAATTTTAGCCCTTCGTCAATGTGATGACGGATAAAAATCATGGCCTTTGCCTTATGTTGGCTGGATGCATCATTTTCTTTAATTATCATCTCCCCGAGACCTTTTGCATTTAAATGAATATTAGCATCAAGCACCATGACAAATAATTTTTTCCAGAGATATCGAGGGCCGTGAATTCAAGCATCGCGAGATTTGACATGCTTGCAACTAATATAAGATAAAGAAAGACAATTAATACATTTATTCAATCAAGTAATTAATATAATAATTTAAAAACCTAATTCAAATCATAAACCATTAAGTAGGAAAGGGATCATAGGGAACATAATAAACATGATGAACAAATCACGATTTGCTTTTGGGATATCTACACTAAGAATGAATATAGTGAAAACGATTACAACAATTATTGAGAGGATCGCCAAACTTGATAACATCTTATGAAATTTGGAAAATTTTCGTTTTGAGAGTAAGAATTAAGAAGTAGAAGTGAATGAATTATGTTTACCCAATATCACCTACTTATAGAGATTTTTACTAGCCATTATTAGCTTACCGTTAAAAACTAGCCGTTATAATAATTTTTTATTTTTAATTATAATTATTTTAAATATAGCCGTTGTAAAAGTGTATATAAATACATATGTATATTTATTTATTATATA
>JBBMKE010000011.1:6126447-6144383 GCA_037834125.1 Lippia alba | reverse complement strand
TATATATATCTTGTAATAGCTATGATGATTATTTGTAATGTTCGTTACATTTATAATTTTATAATTTAATGTAATATTTATATTTTATTTATAAGTATAAATTGAAACATATATTTCATCCATATTAATTCCTATAAGGTACGGTAAAAAAAAATATATAAATTCGACCTTAAGTTTATATTTTAGTTTTATGTATATAGTTTACATAAGTTTATTTAAACTTATTTGTTTGAAAATAACAAAAAAGACTCTCCAGAATAGAAAATTGTAACAAATACACCAACATCAATCAAGAGCAATTAGTAAATTACCATAAATATTCATCAGATTTATTGAGAAAATTATTAAAATCGTCCCGTAAAGTAACCCACTTACAGATTTGGTCTCAACAGTTTTCAGTATCTCACTTTTGGTCTTATAAAGTGGCATTTTTCTTAAATTAGATTTCATTGACCACTTTCCGTCCAAGATAAACGTTTGATCGTTAAAATAAACATTTGACAGACGGAGAAGAAGAATTATCGGTCAAATATGGTGTATGACAGACGGAGCTTTGCAGCGGCTTTCTGCGGTCAATAAAGTCGACCAAAGTATGGGCATTGTTCACCTCAGATAGACGAACACGATGGCAATGATTTTGAAACTTGGTTCGATATGATGAAAGAGAAATCGATTACCAAAGTCTGTTTAAAAGAGATGTGATATTTTCAAAGGATAAGGAGGCAATCGCACTAATTCAAAAGTTAATGAGTAAAACGCACTAAGGCTCAAAGGATAAGGGATTGTCCGGAATTAGCCCTTTATTCAGAATAGGTTAATTTAAGCAACTCAAATTCTATTATTGTTTAAAGTGGTAAATATTTGAAAATTTTAATTTAATCATTTTACTTAATATTTTTTATTAGTAAATAATTTATTTAATTAAAAACTACATATAAATTGGATTCAGATTTCTAACGAACCGAATTCCTTAGTTTCATATTAGTTTCATTTATTTCGAGTAACGAATATTTATAATCAAATATAATCAACCGAACATTTTTATCGAACGAATATGCTGAAATTTGGATTTGATTGGATTTTAAAAATCCGACCCATTGACAGTCCTTATACTTGAGTTTTAGCATATGGGGGATCAAAATAATAAAATTAAATATTCTGTTAAATTTAACGGATAAAATAACGAGTTATAAGAAAATTCGCAATTTTTCAAATCTCATTGGAAAATCCTTAACGGGTTATAAAAAAAAGATCCATATTGGGTCCCTAACTAGCCTCAACATGACCCGAACCCGTAATCTATGAGTTCACATATGTAAAGGTTCATCACTCAAACCATCTGCTTGTCTTACTAATATTAATATTGATAATATGTATAGAAGTCAGATATAAAAATGGAACATATTAATATGTTAAATTACGAGATGAAACAATACTATTTTTGGTACAAAAGATTGTTGAAAATGAAAAGGGGAAAAAAAAAATTGGGTAAACGGGCACTTGCATGCCCCAGATGTCGTTGCAATCGTGCAGCATTACAGAATCCTTACTAACGCATTACACAAGGGGCTGAAAAATGCAGAAGTCTGTGTGACAGGGTTGCGATTTCTGTGCATTTAGTTGTTACAGACAGCATCAACATCTGGCTTATGGGACCGTTATACGCCCAGGATTGTTCAACATCTTGGAGCGCAGTGGCTCAGTTCGAAATTCATTTTCTCCGACATACCTATTTCTTGATCACAAGATTGATTGGCTCTTGGAAATACTGGAGCGATATAAAGATAGCTTCCTGTTTCCAAAAGAAAATTTTCACACCGCACATACATAAATCGAGAGAGAGAAAGAGAGACAGAGAGGGTGGAAGGGGCCATACTTCTGTCCGAATAGTTCTGCTTCCTTGATGAGGGCAAGTGTTCAGGTACGAGTCGAACATGTCTCGCACATTTTTCCCCTGCAATTAGAATTTTGTTAAAGTGCAACGCAAATCATAGTGTCTTCCGAGCTCATAAAAATAGTTTCTTGATTAAAGAATGACTTCTCAAAAGTAATAAACTTGCATGCCGCATGGTTAAATATATAAAGGAATAATCACACTGCGTAACATGAGTATTGAGCTAAGTACACAAAACTCTCCCTGATGTTTGAAATTTTGCAAAAAAAATCTTCGAATTAAAAGTCAAACATTGACTTGTTAGCTCCAATAAAATAGGATATTCATGAAGTCATGTAATGTGTGGTTATCCTAGTATAGAAACTCCTCTGAAAATAAGATCAAAAAGCCACAAAAATTAGAGGTTTCGAAAGAGAACATACCTTCAAGTTTTCATCCTCTTCAACGCACTCTTCCAAACCGGCAAGTCCACCAAAAGCAATTAATAGGTGCCTAAAGGTAATTCTTTTAAATCAGAATCTGGATAAATAGCATGTAAAAATGGGAAGGTAAATATCATGTAAAAATATTTTAACTGGCAAAAGTATCAAACAAGTAAGATGACCAAGTATTGTATATACCTGAAAGGTGGTAATTTGAGCTCTGAAGAACTAATAACTAATCCATGTTCAGAGGTACCAATCCTATGATCATACCCTCCCTGTCAATACAAAGACAAACTTTAGTCAACCACCACCCGAAAGGAAATGATTAATGCATCTTCACGACTTCATCTGATCTCAGGAAATGCAAAAAAGAGCACCAGAAAGATAATACAGACCTTGTATGGACAGTTCTTAAACACAGAACTAATGTTGGGAGCATAGCGTACTTTATATCCCCAATACATTCCCTCTTCCCTAGGCCTTGATGAAGGGACAATTTTTCGTGATGGACCTGTAAAATTTTGTATTTTGTATAAATGTGGTTCTTGAGAGATTTTTCCCACATAAACTAAGGTTTACTAACCTGCATCTAGACTACGGTTTGTTCCCATCTCGACTGTTACTCTTACTCCAGGTTCAAGAACTTGATCAACCATAACATTCTGCACAATAAGTCAATAAGGACTTTAAAATGCAAGCAATCTTTAAAAGCTCTTAATGCTAGAAAAGTATGATTCGAGTTCATATTTCTTCAGCAATGAAAAAGTAAAGAAGATAAAATAAGAAGGCCACAAAACAGATATGGAGTTATCACAACAAATGAAATTGTGAATGGCAAAGCAAGTGGACATAGATACACGCGAAGATAGAAGCACACACACACACACATATATGAAAATCTAGACATTTGAGTGAGCAAGATTAAGACTAACACAGATGATACCTTGTTGAGACCCACATCAACAAGCGTCCCCGAAGAACCTTGATCTAGCCTTTCCCGTGTGATGCCTAGAAAAAAAGGAAGATATCAATGTACATCGCCAACTAAACCAGACTCTTTTCAATTTTGAATTGCAAAATGATAAGAATAAGAAAAAAAGATTGACATTGATATTTTTAGATATATAAGCAGAATATATGTTTGATCAGGCACTAGAAGTTCATAGAGAGCATCAATGAATCATGAGCAAAAAGATCCCATGAGTAGTGAGTACCCTATCTTTACCAAATCCTACTGTACTTGCATTTATATACAAAACAATAAAATATGCAGATCAAGGGCCAAGAAGCTATATATATTGGATTTGGCACTTTATTAGAATGACTCCAAAAAGTAAAATCTGGCTTCTTGAGATAAGATGTGGCCCTAAGACTCACAAATTACTTAGAAGTCCATAAATTTTGGAACAATTCGAGTCAGAACACACAAAATTAGCTCTACAAAATCAGCTCTACAAAGACTGTAGAATTTAAAGAATATGAGGATTTGCGGACTGACTTCCGTAAAAAGAAAGGAAAAAAAAGGAAAAAAGTAAATGTCTGCAAGCTGATCCAGGGTACACCAGAAATCTGTCCAAGATTTTCTAAACAACACAATGCAAGACTCATAACACCAAAAGAAAGGAGGTTCTACTGAAAACAAGTATATGAGAAAGGATGTCTATGGAGTTGCTCCTGCTAACAGAAAGACGGGAGAAAAGTCGGGGGCATCAGCACAAATACATTATCGACATTAACTTACCTGAAGTTCAGCGATCAAGTGTAAGCCATCATATGCCCAGACTTTACCCCAATTTTCAAGGATAACAAGTGTAGAAAGAACATGACTACACATAGAAAGCTGGTTTCATAATCACTTCAACAATACATGGCTATTTGCCCACGTATGCACTATGCACTAATGTTAAAATGCTAAAATATGACAAGGCCATAAACCATCAAGTGGCCATAAGAGATAGAAACTTTGCACCAAATATATAAAAATTTTGAATCTGCATTAATAGTTACACACAATGACTCCAATAGATTGGGAAGAGATAAACCTAGTTTGACAATAAGAATGCATCTCATAGACAGGCATGTTTAATACCGTCTAAACATAAAACCATCAATGGGATTATGAAAGCAAGAAATTTGGTGAGCTATGTTAGAGCACACAATGCAGAGAGACAGACCATCACATAAGAAAAACAATGTCATTGAACTGCTAGCTTAATTGTACGGTGGAGTAAATAAATCTAAAAAGTATTTACTCGAATGCCAAACAAGGCACAAGAAATAACTATATTAGATGCTTAGGAATGTTACCTTCCCTGTATGACGCCCATTCATGCTTGCGCAAATGATGTGGAGCATCAAGTGGGGGTAACAAGCCCTGCACAAACAGATCAAAAGATATGAAAAGTATTAAAAGAAATACACCGTTCACTACAAAAACTGCGATTCGATATCTGATACACACCACAAATCTTAAACTGTTATGTTTTGGGAAAAGACTCTTCCTGAGATACTGTGGTGTCTCAAGATACCTCAAGATTCTCATAAGGAAAGCAGCACCACTCTCATCGTCACTGGAATCATTTTCCATTACTTCTGCTGAAGCATCTTCTGATGAGCTCTTGCTATCAAACACAACCACCTATAAAACAAAAGCAAGAAACCACGTTGTAGTTTCCCCTTGAACACACACAACACAACACAACACTTAAATACTAATTTTGCATATGGTGGCCTTCATACTGCGTATTGATATATAAAATCAAGGATATTAAACCAAAATCAAATAAATCGAATCTTCCTTCAGTTATAGCATTTTTGGGTGGCAAATCTCAGGTTACCCTTGGTTTTGATAACCGGTTAGAAATGGATGCCAACTCACCATTTTATTAATCTGCAGAGTGCAAACGATATTTCTCAAAGTAAACCGCAGATTACTACAGAGTGACTTACATGAGAGGAGAAAGCAGAGAAATGGATTAAGGGACATAAAAAAGAAATGAAGGTGTAATTTCATAGATTGGGCTATCTCAAAAAACACATGCATCCAGATTCATCATCAAGACAAGCAACTTATATCATAAACGTGAAAAGAAACTGACCTCATCAATCCGAAAAATCGTAGCAGCACGTGCAACCTGACCGGCCAACTGTAAGGAAGTTAAAAATGAATTCCCCAATGCAATAGACGATCAAATATACACAAGAAATAGGCTTCAATGCTTTCATAACCTCATCTCATAAGTCATAGCTAATACCCCACATACACAGAGAGGGAGGAATAAAGCATTCAGAATCGTAATGCCGGTACTAATTACTTCAGAACTTCAATGCTAACCCCATTTGTCAAATTATCAAAAACTTCAACGACGAATATGACCCCCTGAATCAACAAATTCCAAACTAAAAATACAATATTTAAAGGAAAAAGTGATGGGCATAAACATACGCGGGTTGCGAGTTCAAGGGATTGCGCGTTGTCAATAATGGAACCAGGAAGAGCAACGGTGACTGTGGGTGTTTCAGCTGCTGATGAGATAGTACCCTGTTCCGCTTCTTGTTTCACTTTGTCCCTGTTTTTCCTCTTCTTTTTCTTCGGTGGTTTTTCGTGAGATTCGGAACCTCCATTGGCAACGGAGACCTTTTCTGGCTCTGTGTCTCTCTTCTCCTTCTTCCCCATCTCTCTCTCTCTCTCTCTCTCTCTCTCTCTCTCTCTCTCTGGTGGAGGTTCTGAGCTGGTTTAGGGTTTTACTTCTTCGGAGGGTTTTTAAGAGAAAAACGTAATCTTTGCGGTGTACACTGTGCTTGCCTGGTTGTACAGTTGGTGATTTTCATCCCATTTGTCAAAAATAATTACTACTAGATAATTTTAACTCGAGTATGATTTGGCTAAATTAGTAATTTTTAACTCGAGCCTGATTAGCCAAATCGATGTAGTGAAAGAACGAGTATCTTATATTTATCGCGTAATTAATGAAAAATTTAGGAAAAATTACAAATTAAACAGAGAGTATAATAGATTTATCTTTTTAATTTAGATTTGGTTGAATCAATTTTGACTAAAAATTTTGGACATTAACATATATAATGTTATTTATATAACTAATACACAAACCTCCAATATGGACCATTTAAAACAAATATATATAAAACTTATAGTAGTAAGGGCAAAAAAATATTAAAGAATAACATTTATAGCTAAATTCAACTAATTCGTCTAAATTTTGAATGGACAGCCACTTTTAAATATATCATTTTACTATATCGTGTCGTGTCTAATATTGTATCCGACACTCATGTTGAACACATATAACATAATAAATTTAAAGAAATATGTGTATTATCGTGTCCGTATATCATAGGTCGAAACTTGTTTTGAATTTTGATACACTTTGTCAATTCTAAGTATGAATGGGAAATGGATAATACATCTGGGAAAAGTGAAGGAGCTTCAAGATTATAAACTGGCAACATTTCTGTACATCATGATTCTGTAGAGACATATTTATCAAAACTCAGAGCAGCACAAGAGACCACCCATATGCCCTGAGCTCAACATAAAATTTTAAAATTTAAAAGAAAAAAGAAAAGGGAAAATAATAAAAGTTCTCATAGATGAAACCTACTGAAAATTGTTCTAGGGGTTGCGTTCACAAGAATCTCTGTGGTTGGTAAAATCTAATAATATTATTGAGGTATTATCTTTGGTCCGCAACGTTCTTGCCTCGTTCAACAAAATGTTCGCTATCTTCTCCACTGAGTTTTCTTCATCCATTGTGTTCTTCTCCATCGTCTGTCAGCACAATGTATGACGTGGGATTTCGGAAAATAGAGACCAAATTCTTGAAAGTTAAATCAACTGCGAAGAAAAGGCATTATCGGGTTGGGGGTGTGTGTGTGCGTACCTGATTGACAAGCTGTACAGCCTTCTTGACACTGATAACATCCCAAAAGCCGTCACTGCAATTAAAGCCGCAAAAATTCACTAAAAAGAACAAGGCGTAATTCAAAAACCCCACAAAACTAGCACAAAACAACATTAACCATATGTTTGGTTCTAGTATTTTGCCTAGCACTATGGAGAACAGAAGAAAAGTAAAAGAAAACCAAAATCCTCATCCTGCTCGATTGTTAAAGAAATGATTCTCCGATATTAAGAAGATGGCGTGATGAAGTTTAGTTAATAGAAGTGAATTGAGTGACAAATTAGAATAAAATGATAGTTTTTAGCAACCAAACACCAACTATAGTTTTAGTCACCATTTCCGTCTGTTCTCCTCCCTAAAATTCGAGAACCAAGCATAGTGTAAAGCGAATTGAAATTTGCAGAAGTTCAAAAGAAAAATACATGTCCATGTTGAAATCATTTTCCCATGCTAGAAAAAGAAAGAAACTGAAATAAAGATCTGGAACCGAAATAACATTTATGCTTTTATTAAAAAGAGGTTCGGTTTTAGCAAATTCACCTGGCTAATAGAGCAAAGCCCTTGGTTGATCGGTCTATGTGTACAACTTCACTGATATAAGGTTCTGAACTGAAGCGAGGGTCCTGCTCCTTCAGAAACTTGTCTCCAAGCATCCGGGCAAGGTTTATTCCTGAACAGGAACATCAAAATAAATGAGAAATTAAATTGATACTTGATGAAATTTGTCTGTAACTCTAATATCATTACCACATATTCGAGTTTCCCCATCTCTAAGAGGTGTTCCTAATGCCTGAATACGGAGCCTCTCGGAATAACTTGTTATCCTGTGGTCTTCAGTCATCTTTATCTGATTACCCTCAAAACTGCCACGATAAATGTAGAATAAGATTAGTGATTGCTGGTTTCGATAATAATGTAAATACACATGTCCATCAAATTTTAAATTCTATATAAAATTGGTGAAAACAAGATAACTCATCATAAGGTTAGAAATTAATAAATCACGTACAAACACATAAGGTCTTGATGTTAAATAGTTCAGAGACAATCCAGTAAATTGAAGCCTAAGAATTACTTAAAAACACAAAGTGCTCAACAATTGAAAGATGCATCGAAAAGCGTAATATAAGAATGATGAATATCAAGACCTACTTTATAATACAAGCTGAGTCTCCAACATTTGCACATTGAGCATAGAAATTTTCATGACCGTCAGTCCACACTAGAAGCACCGTCGCAGTACAACCCTGAAAATTTTTTAGTATTACAACGCAATGTTCAAATATAAACAAGATATATTACATAACCGAAAAAACTAAAATCAGCTCCATTTTGCTGTTTCAATAAACTTAAAACAATCTTACAGGCTTAGCACAACAAACATATAATTTACAGTATAATTATCAAATACAAAATAACGTCCCAAGCAGGAAAGAAAGGCCATGAAAGAACATGTCACAGAAAATCCTTGCAAGCAACAACTTCCAACTTCTTGCAAAAGTAGGGAAAATACGTCATATATATACCAATTTTCAAATCAGAAGAAGTTTACTAGTTTCTGTTCCTCCCATAAAATATCTGAGGTTGGATGAAGAATAATGAGTAAATAAACGCACTTTCTGTAGGAAATACAAGGAGCAGCATTTCAAACAAGTATCAATCATGAAAGACGGTTTAGTCTTTTAAGTACTATAAAACAAACGTATATGATTCATCAAAAGAAAATGTAATATGAAGCTACAACTAAGGTTCTGGTGGGGATGCACAAAACCGGAGCAGATACAAAAGAAACAAAGAAATGTTGAGCAGAAACCTCGTAGTAGTGATTAATGCGTGCTTCTGTTTGATGAAATGCTTCCTTAAGGACATCAGAAGCATCACACTGAGATAATAATTTCTCTCGTCTGAATGAATTTGACAAGATGCCAGAAATTACTTCAGGCATTATTCTGGGGTAAAAGACAAAAAAAGAGAGTTATTACTTGTATGTCGTAACAATAGCTGTCACAGGTCAACACTTACTTTCAAATGATTCAAGAACAAAGAATAACAAAATTTCAAGCGAAGAATACTGTAATCTTAGTTTGTTAAAGGGTCCATATAATGTTTCCCAAGGCCATTCTTCCATGCCGAACAAAAAGAGTTTAATTGCTTAAATTTGATGCAACTGCAACTATTCAATTTGCCACCATGCTAGAGAATATTTTAGTCGCATCACCAGAATTGCAAAAAGGTAGAGAGTTTAAAATTTGCGGAAACCTTTTATCTATTTGACCATAAGTGTATAACTTGAGGCTCCTTACCCATTTTTCACAATATTCAAAGAAATTGCAACAAATAGAAATTTGAGATACGTGCGTGTAAAATGAAATATAATTCTTGAAGAAAGTGCACTTGCAATCTCCATATACAATAGATTTTGAAAAATATATATGTTCAATATTGATTAATAAAGTCAAAGCTTGGATTCTTATAAAGGAGTTTTACAAAAATCTATTAAGCAGAATAAAAAAGACAGCTCAAGGAAGGATATGAAATACTAACTTGCTAACAGACGTGGCCGCATCTGCTCCTCCATGCCCATCACATATTCCAAACAGTCCAAACTGCAACGGATATATTAAAAACTTAATAGTCATTTCGGGTATACACATAAATTACTAAGTCAAGATTTAACTACAAAACCTGATCCATTCCAGGAAGTGGCCACTGGTAATAGCAGACATCTTCCATGGGCAGCTTCTTTCCTCCTCGACGCAATGCCATGGGATCTGATGCAACACCAATCCCAAAAGGAATCTTACACTCTGTTTGAGCTGTAATATGGACCTGCAAAAGCAAATGAAGGGAATCACACATTAACATTCATGCGAAAACTAAACAATTGGAATAAGCATAGACGGTGAACATTTCAGCAAAATCGGGAACTCTTTGCCTAAATTTCAACAAGGTTGCGTCTCTTTACCAACAACTTTGAACTAGTGCCTAAAGTTATTATGTCTCCGCCTGTGAGCTCAACTGGATTACCCCAATGTCTACTTCCAGATTGAGGTAGGTGGACTGCCTGGGAGTTCAAGATTGTACCATTCAAGCTACCCATGTCAACAAGTTCCCATTTTTTTTTCTGCAAAACGTATGGAGTTAACCGTAGCACAAAACGTTAATATAAATATCCGGGAAACTGAATATCATAGTTAGCTTACATTTCCATTCCAATTTATCATTGCATGCTTGCCAGAGACCTCGGAGTCCTTCAGTATTACATCACCAGGTGACACTCTTCCAATAGTCACCGGAAGCTTGGATGCATTAGTTGACTGTACGGAATACTGAAGCCCACGACAAGGACCAGCTATTACCTCCAGCACGAGAACGCTTCCTGCACTTCTAAGAGAACAACATGATCACATGTTTTACATATTCTGACAACTATAGATGCCAACAACTTGAGAGTTTGCGTAATTGACAGAGAAGAAAATTACTCAAGTCTGCAGCATGAGAGGGGCTAAACTCTTTAATATTCTCTTTATCAGCACCATATATTGGACTATATTGGACATCTTCTCTTTTGTCATATAATTGCTCTTCAGGAAACTGATTTGACGTCGGACGCTTAAGCGTTTGACCAAGCAAAGTGTCTTCTGAAGTATTTGGAATGTCAAGAACAAAACTATCACCTGAATAGAGCAAAGAATAAGATTACACATCATACATTCACATAAATCTGTAATCAAAGAAAAGGTTAGCATCTATTACTGTGCGTCAACTGGGGAGGTGCAGACGCATTCTTATGTTTTGGTGCCACGGCGACCGAATGTGCCGATCTGAAACCAGCCTCTACTTGGCGACCATTCCGCTCAATTAAATTACTTAATGTAGATTCATTATTCTGGCTTTCAACAATACCCAGATCTCCAGAAACAAGAGGCCTCTCTAGGTCATCAGCCTGTATCGAAAGTGTTAAAGCATGTTAAACTATGAAGAAGAATAAATTTTTTTTCCAAAAATAACTGCAAAATTGTTCACAATAGGAGGAGCATTAGACGCAAGCTCCAAGAAAATGCTCATCAACCTACTCTATAACTCACATAATCAGATTCAGAAAACAGGAAGTTTCACTAAAACAAATCAAATTAGCTACAAAAACATGAAATCTACACATAAAATCTTATCCAGAAAGGCAGGTCGGAGTCCGATTATTGAGTCAAAAACCGCACACATAAACAAGAAACAACCAATTCAATCCCAACTCACACAATCAAGACTACATTTTTCATAAAAAATTCAGCTCAAAACAAAAAGGGACCCTCCAAATCCCCACCGAATCACCCAAAACCAATCCCAATTCACAAACCACACCAAAGTACCAACTCCTCAACTCCATTACTCACATTAATCAGATTCGGGAAACAGGATGTTTCACTAAAACAAATCAAATCAACTACAAAAACATGAAATCTACACATAAAATCTTACCCAGAAATGCAGGTCGGGCTCTGATTACTCAGTGAGAAATCGCACACATAAACAAGAAACAACCAATTCAATCAACTCACACAATCAAGACTCCACTTTTCTCATCAAAAACCCAAAAAATCAGCTCAAAACAAAAGGGTCCCCTTCAAATCCCCACCAAATCACCAAAAACCAATCCCAATCACAAACCAACTCCTCAATCCCTATCACCAACCATCACAAAACCTAACTCAAAAAAAAAAAAAATGGCACACCCAACGAATCAAAATCCGAAAACCCAAATCAAATCAAACCTTGATCGATGTCGGAGAACGGCGGCGGGCGGCGGTGGAGGAGGAGATTAAGCGGCGCCATGGTTTGAACTTGCAAGCAATTAGGATTAGGATTATGACGAGCAGGAGCATAAGAAGGATCAGTATCAGAGTACTCAACAGCGAAGACGACGACAACAAAATGCTGCTAAATCGCATCGCCTCCTCCATCGGATTGTCACTACAACTACTACGATTTTCTCTCACTGCAAGCGATGAGAGAGAAAATTGCTCACATTTTATTTTATTTTAATTTATTTTGGGGTTCTTTTTTCTGTTGGGGAATTGGGATTGCAACCAACCGCACCAACCAACAATGGCGTGTGTAGCCTCTGCGAGAAGACCGCTTTGAAATGGTCGCTTTTTTCATTTTTTTATAGGGTTAATTACGTTTAACACACTTTGGAAATTGGGGGAATTAGAGAAAAATTCTTAATTTTTTTTGAAATAAAACGATCTAATATATTATCAAATTAAAAGGTACAACCAACGCGGCACAAGCCGAAATAACGCAAGCCGAAGCTGCATGAGACAAAAGCTAGTCGAAATTGCAATTGTCGAAAGCGGATGAGCTACACAATTAGCCTCACGCTCAATATTAAATTCCATAGGAAAGACTAGATAACAATAAAACTGAACCCCAACAAATAAATAAAACTTTCATGCGGAAGAGACAAAGCTTTCATACGTAAGAAACAAAGCTTCCATAAGGAAGAACAAATAAAAAACTTAACTGAACAAAATAGTGCTTGACGTCGCTCTAGAGATAGTGCACCTTTACTGTAATGATTGAATCAATCAATATCACTAAAAAGGAAAATCTCAGAAAGAGTAGATCTGAGAGAGTAGCGACCGAATAGATCTGAAAGCATATCAGTAACTCTGAGAGGAGAGTCGAGATGCTGATGGCGGAGCAAATTTGAGACTATCTGATTCTGACTCTGACGGTGAAATCGTATTGATTTGAAACCGATCCGGCGGTGAAAAGGTATTCTTCACCGCCGGATCAGGGCTTCAATTGCTGCTTGAGAGACAGAAAAGTGAGGGAGAGAGGCGCTGAAAAATTCTTAATTGTGAACTCAATTTTTAGTTTGCTCCCCATTTTGAAAATTATTTTTGTTCACTTCTCAAATGAGAATCATAATTTTAGTTTGTTCCCCATTTTGTGCAGTATAAAAACTCAAGAATCGCGTACTTAAATCGCAATATGTTGTATGTGTTGCACGAAATGGGGAGCAAACTAAAATTATAATTCTCATATGGAGAGTGTACAAAAATAATTTTTAAAATGGGGAGCAAATTAAATTTTTTTCAACTCATGAAGAGTTTTAAAAGAATGCCCCTCGAAAATTTCGGATATTACGATTAGACAGTTATCGGTCATTTTATTATATTGTGGTTTATTTTAAAAATTATGAATTACATCATGTTAGTTTTTCGGAATTGAATTTTTCATTTTAATTCTGTCTTAAATTCAGGGTAAATTTGGTATAACAAAAAATTACGTGTTAAAGATGGGGTAAAATAGAAAATTCAATTTCCAAAATTTATGATGTTATTCGAAATTTAACAAAAAATTGATATGATGTAATTTATAATTTTTAGAAGCGACAAAATATAATAAAATAAATAATAGGGGATCAATTCGAATTTCGAGATGGTGCCAATTGTAATTAACCCTTATTCATAAAATAATTTGTTATGCAAAAGAGAAATGAATTTTTTATTGAAATTAATAAATAAAAGTATATTATTTTCAATAAAAGTTATTATTATTATTTTGACAAAAACAAAGAAAGAATACAGAAAAATTATATATATATATATATATATATATATCTTTGATCTTTCTTTATTCTTTTTTTGGTAAGAATTCCTTTTGGGCTTTGTAATATACAAATTTGTTGTAAAAAGCCCATCTAACTAATGTAATGGGCCAATGGTGCACAAGAAGAATGATAGTTGTGCTATTTTTTAATTGGATTTCAAATCCTTCACAAGGGGGATGTTGAAGGGTCGGGTTTTAATCCGATCCGAACTCGAATTTATCTGTATTATGTTAAGAAAAACAATGATGGCATGCTCTTTTGTGTCGTGTCGAATCTCGCATAAAACACCTGTTGCATGATGAAATTAAAAGGAATTAGCACTTTGTCTAAATCATATCGCTTCGGATTTTGTATTAGATAATGTTGCGTAATTAATTCAAGAGCAAAATATGTAGCATTGTGTTTGAATCATATCATATCGGATTTTGTATTTGACACTTGTTGCGTGATGAATTCAAGAGAAAGTATGCAAAATTATATTTGAATCATACAGTGTTTATATCGTCGTATAGATTTATGTGCACGCATAATAAGATAAGTGAATATGTATAATATGCTATAAATGTTATTAACTGTCAAACCCACAAAAACCCAATAAAACTAAGTAGCTAACAGAATAATTTCACCTTCCAAGTAGGAGTTCAACAAATAGAAACATTCAGGACGGGCTGACTCGATCGGATCGGAGCGGGTCTCAACTAATCCAACCATATTTTCTAAAAACTCACTTAGTTAAAGTATGTTTGGTGGTTGAGAAATATGAAAATAAAGTATGAGTTCAAATTTGCATAACGAGAATGATCTCCCCACTTGCCTCACAACCTCTGACAATTCTAGTTGAAAGTTTGGAATTAACCACCCTCGACTGACGGACTGCTTCATTATAAAAGAGGGGGAAATTATTCTTTTGACTGACTTATTATAAATTGTTTATTGTACGTTCGTAAACTCTTACATTATTATCTCGCACAATTATTCTCGCCACTTCTCAACATAACTATCTCATTCTTCTCTTATCTTTTTTTTTATATTCTTCTTATTGTTTATTCCATATTTATTATTTTTTATTATTTATCTTATCTTAGCATTTCATGACTTAATTAAATTCAGCATTAGTCTTTGTTTTGCAGGTTTCCCTGTACAAATTTTGTGTTTTTGTTTAGATAACTTGAAGTTCAATTGTAAATTCTGTCATATCATGATTTTGGTCTCCTTGCATGCATACGATAATTTGATCTTTTCACTTGGATAAGTCGAAATTCAATTGCAAATTCAGCGAAACCACGATTTTGACAAGCATCAGTCATTATGCTATTTTAAAATGTTTAGGAGAGATAATAATCATGATTAAAATATTAATATTAGGTTAGAGATGCGATGGAAAGTGCACGTAGGTTAATTATCTTGCTGTAAAGTGAAAAATATTACCCAATGCCTCTCAATTGTCAACTAATTGTTCTCTAATCTAAAGTTTTCAAAGGTTCGGGAATAAGTATAGAATTTAATTTATTATTCTATCATAACGTCAATCTTTAATCCAAAGGCATCGTTGACTAGAATTTATGATAATTGGTCTCTACAAAAATAAAAATAGAAGAATAATATATTTTTTTAATAATAGAAACAATTTAATAATAATCATTCAAACGAAAGGACATGAGTCACATGACTATGCAAAATTATATCTAATGAAACCTAAAAGTGATCGATGTTTCTATACCCACAAACGAATATTATTAACATTGTTCGTTGTCATGATCGCCGATATTTCTCATTTTCTCATTCTCTTGACTGTTGTTTCACAAACTTATCATGTTTATTGGTCTTTAATTGTTGACTCTCGTCGCCTTCAACTGCTTTGATTTTTTTTATTTAAATTTTGATCTTCCTTACATGAAAGTATTTAATTTTTATTTTGTCTTTTACACAAGAGTTTCAATATTTCTTAGAGATTCTGCATAGGTAATACAAAGAAGTCAAATTATTTTTTAAGTAATGTACATATACTTTATTAGAAAAAATAGTACAATTATAAAAGTCAAATAGTTTTTTAAGAAAAAAGGAAAATAAGGTATCAACATGACGCATGGCGTCTTCTTTAAGAATAATTGGTATTTGATCATAAAGGAACTAAAAGAAATAAAGAATGCTCCATTAGAAAGCACCAAAGGTTGTATTGCATAGATTTATAATTTATTTAATATTAGTCCTAAATACTAATGGAATATGTTTAGGACCATGACTAGATTAGATTAGATCTTATTTTAATGCCAAAATTATAGAATAATCTTTGATGAGGAAGCCAACGAGTTAATTCATTACTGAGTCTCGTTTTTAAATTAAAAATAAAGATCCTTTACTGACCGATCATTTATAAATCTTGAAAATTTTGTAAATTTTGGAAAAATAGATTGTATGTCCTGATTTTGGAGACAGGTCAGACATCTTTTACTCCTAATTTTTTTGATTAAAAATAAATTTAAAAGAGAATTCAATCAAAATATAATTGTAATATACTTGCCACGCAATTAATTACGGCAATATATTATGCATATGTTTAGGTTTGGTCAACATGTTGCTTGCTGACGTGGACCAAATTAAAGGAAAAAATATTAATATGATACTGAAAGATAAAATTAATTCCAAAAAAATTTCCAACGAGTACTGAAAACCTGGTAGATTGTTTGATGATGGTTGTATTTGAAATAAAAAATATTTTTCTTTCAGAAAAATAAAAAAAGTTAAATAAATAAAAAGCAAAAATATCTTTTGCTGAAGAAGCATAGTACAATATTTAGTATTTTAAAGAAAAAGCTAGAGAGCACTTATAAAGCCAACTTTATGACTTATGCTTTAGGTTAGCTTTTGGGAAGCTTTATCGACTTTGACTTATCATTTCTCCACAAATATTTATGCAAGTCAATTTGTTAAAAAAAATAGTGATGGTCTCAAATTTTATTATTTTTTGCAGAGATGGTCTCAATTTGATAGACATCTAAAACTTGCATTTCACAATCGATCACTTTTCAATTTTGTTTTTTCCGTTCAATGTATGAAAAGTAAATGTCATGCATATACGAATATAGCGATATATATCATTTTTAAAATATTTTTATTATGAGTCATGTACGCTGACAAACTATTTTATATTTATTTATTATGTAATAGATTTTTTTATAAACATTTTACATAATAAGTGTTTGGTACACACGATATGATAATATAATATTTTTAAACTGCAAGTAAATAAAATTAAACTACTAGAATATTAATTTTGATAGAATTTGTTTATTGGTTATTTGATTTATTTGCAAAGCAAGGAACAACCTCATTTTTTTAAATCGCCGAGAGTAGACCCGTGACACAAGGTCTAGTGGAAGTTGGGTTAAATTGAACTTTAATGAGAGTTTATATCAGAATATTTAGATTGTTGTTGTTGGAAGTCTATTTCGACATATCAATTACAAATAGTTTTGGGTACGCTTGCAATTTACGAGATATTTTCATTACGGTGGGCAAAACTTTTAGGAATTCAAGAGGACTTTTGATTTGTTTGGAAGTAGAGGTTTGAACATATCATTATAGTTTATATTCTGGTGATCTCCCTCGTCAAGTAGACAAATATATAGGAGAGGACCATCTTCTTGGCAATATTTTTCTTAATTGTAAAACACTTCTTGATATATCTTGAGAAATCAAAATTATGCACACATTTCGAAACGAGAATACTTGCACGGATGCCCTTGCACACTGTGAAAAGGAGGAGCAAGGGATTATTCTTTTTGATACACCAAACAGAAGTATTAAACTCCTATTGAATGAAAATTATCATTAGCTTTGTTCAACTTTTTGGGGTTAATTTTTGTAAATAATAATAATTTTGATAGGTAAACGTACACAGCCGATCAATAAAGGTTTTTGCCTAGTTGACGATGATTTCATTGGGGACTTAGGTTTAATTTACATCTCTTAATAGGAAATTTAACGTTTTTCGGAAATATCTTTAGGAATGGTATTTAAAGAAAACAAAATTTTACTATATTTGTTAATACGAGGACAGAATATGTATGCTAATTTCG
>JBBMKE010000011.1:6101768-6115396 GCA_037834125.1 Lippia alba | reverse complement strand
AAAGAGCCAAATTTCCCTAAGAGAGACGAGATGGATCCGCCTGGAACAAATTCTAGTAATATATTCAATGAATCCTCTTCCCTAGCAGTTCCCAGGTATCTCTGCATAATAACAGACTGTACACTTAGATTACTGGTTGAATTGCATTTGATTATACACAATGGCAATTAATCTTGAGATTCTTGACTGACCACAATATTTGGATGTGAGAGATTTTTCAGTAGATTCACTTCTTTCTCAAGCTCCTGAATATATTCCTGAAAAATGAAGAAAACCATACAGATGATTAAGCCTCATAGATTACTTAGCTCGCATCAAACTACTGATGCCAAAGAACATGGTCCTACACAAATATAACTATAAACTGGGTGGATAAAATTCACCACAAAACAATGGCATTACTTGTGTCTTCTTTGAATTGCTGTTGCTGGAAATTGCAACCTGTGTCAGCAAAGAGAAAACGGAGTAAGAAACTGATCAAAAATTTCTAAAGCAAAACTCAATCACATTAAGACTCTGATTGCACCTATTATTCCTATGTTTTCAAGCAGGACATGAAGGATATGTTAGTACAAGGAAATTAAAAGATATCCCAACACCTGTTTTTATATCCTTTTTCTTGTTGTTCCAAAATTTTTATATCTTTTTCAGATGATGCTCAAGAATAATTACAAAATGGTTATTTAAAAACTAATTTTGCTACGTAAAAGTTCAAGTAAAAACTTCCCTTTCCTCAGCTAAATTCGTGATATATTTCCAAAATTTAAACAAAAAAATTAACAATAACTACCTCTTTTACAGCGAGCAATTCACCAGAATCAAGATTCATCCCCATGTAAACCCTCCCAAACGCACCACACCCAATCAACTCCCCCTTCCGCCATCGCACAGCCGGCTGCAACAAAACCTCCCGCTTCCTCTTCAACTCCTCATCTTCCGCCGCTTTCAACGCTATCACCACATCACCTCTATCCACAACATCACGCGCCTCCTCTTCCACCGCGGCTTCCTCCATTGGCGGCAGCCCCTCCTCCACCATCATCCGCGGCGCCTTCACCGCATTTCTCTCCGGCGTCACAATCGGAGGCAGCGCTTGCACCGGAGGCCTCGCAAACAGTCCGATTCGAGATTTCCTGATACTCGACCCGATCTTCTCCACAAATCCTCCAAATCCGGCGGGCTCTTCGCCGGCAGGCTTGAATACCAGCGATCGGCGAACGGATCCTATGAAATCCTGCATCACCGGAGTCGAGGAAGCGTAATTTAGTACAATTTTTGGGGGAAATTACTGTCCCGTCTGGATTTGTTCATCTGAGTGAAGACATTGTAGAGAGAGAGAGGAGGGAGAAGAAGAATTTGAAAATAAAATAACTTCAATAATGGAGGATATATTGTTGTTAATTCCACTTTTGGCCCCTTTTTTTTTACTATTCGACCCCAACAGTTTAGTTTATTTCTATTTGGACCCAAAAATTTGAAAGTATTGAGGAATGAGCCGTTGGGATTCATCTACATAGATTTTGCCGATTTTTTCTAAATAAATTTTCGAGTTTTTTATATACTTTTTATATGTGGGCTTTTAAGGCCCAAAGGAAACTAAAATAAAATGTAATATAAAAATAAGAATTAAAAATGTTTTTTCGTTCGAATATGGTCGTTTTTACACTTTAATTGTTTAAACTAAGTTTTGTTACGTATTTTCATTTGTACTTCACGTTTTTTATAAAAAAATATTCGGTTGATTTTTGGTGGTTTCAATGGATTTTTTATTGTTTTCAGTAGTTTGAATAATAAATACGTGATGCGCAAATGACTTAGTAAGGATAAATTTGTTACTACATGACTTTGTAAGGACAAATTTATCGTTATTAAAGTTATGTGTGCATCATAGTTTAATGTTCATGCTACCAAAATTAGGAGTGGGCGCGGGACGGGATTTTCGGGATTCGGGATTTTCAGGATCGGGGTGGGATTTTGTATTCCTGCTCCCGTCCCAATAACATCGGGATCCCGATATTATCGGGATCGGGATATCCCGAATTATATATTTTTTCTTTTTTATTATATATTTATAAATGAGCATGTTTTGGTTCAACTGTGATTATTTAAATAAAACAAATAAAGTTCTAAAATTTATTGCATGTACCAAGTTTACACAACAACAAAAAAAGCAACTATTTTAGTGCTAAAATAAAATTATCTGACTTGCAAATTTGCTACAGCTTACTTGTTGTTATAAAAATATATATTAGTATTAATACTATATATATTATAAATATATATGTAAATACGTCTTATGCATAAGAATATTAATATTATATATATTTAACTAATTTATAATATACATATAAAAACACGTTAATAATATGTATATATATTATATTATTATTAATTTATAATCGGGATTTTCGGATCCCGAATTTCCCAAAAATTTTAAAAATAATTCCCGATCCTGATCCCGAAATTTTTATCGAGATCGGGATCCCGTCCCGAAATTATTTTTTTCCAAATTTCCCGTCCCGTTCGGGAAATTCCCGACCGAGACGGGACCCGAAAATCCCGATCCCGATGCCCACCCCTAACCAAAATCATTAAAAATTAATTGATGATGGTATTTTGTAAAAAATGAAAAGTATGAATAGTGGCATGAAACAAAACGCAAAGCAGAGATGACGATATGCAATAAAATTCAATTCGACTATGTAAGTTTAAAAATGCCTCTAGTTCGAACGACATAAATTCTTTATCTCTAAAAATAATCATACATTAAGCTTATATTATATATAAATTTTTGTGACATAAATTTAGAAGCTTAAGAGCTTAAACACTACGGTAAAAAATTCAAAATGAAATAATATTTTGGTTATTGTTGAAATCCAAATGCATAGTTACGGGTTCACTAATTTTAAATCCAATATTATTGATAATTTTATTTTATTTTCTCCTTGCACTAAATTTAGTAAACAAAGAAAACCATGAATTTGGGCCTGACATTTAGTAAAGTTCAACAGCATTATTTTTATAACGGCCCAACAGACCTATTTAGTGGACCTTAACGGGTTGGATTTTAATTTGAATTTGGACCGTATTAATTATTCAAATTTCAAAAATAATTGAATGGAATATGAAATCAATCCACTAATTTTTTTAAAGAAGAAAAGTATATCAAATTGATAATTAAAAGTATAACTAGTTATGTTTACATATTATTATAATTTTCTTTAAATTCAGGATGTGTAGCTTATTAGGGGCATGCTTCTAGTTTAATCAAAACTCTTATATATCTTTTATTTGGGTTAATTTCGGATACCTTTCTATCATTTGAGATTTAGTGTGTTTTGTCTCCTAATTTTTAAATCGATGTAATTGTCACTGTAATATTTGAAAAATGTTAACCCCTTCAGCAAAAAAATATGTATAAAGCAGATTTCAACGTATTGATATTATATATTAAATTAAAACTCTCGGTGTAAGGAACACAATAATGATTTTGAAATTAAATCTGACAACCGACGAAACAAGAATCATCAGTCAAAACAACGCACGGAGCTTTGTAGCGGCTTTCGACGACTAATCGGGTCCATTAATGTATGGACTTTATTTGTCTCGAAGACAAACACGATGAAAGTTGTCTTGAAACTTGGATCACCATGTTAGAAGAGAAATCGACTGTCAAAGTTTACTAAAAAATGTTAACTATGATATTTTTAAATATTAGGAGACAACCACTCTCGCATGCACTGGAGCCCACACTCGATACATGCAAGAATTTTTCGAGCTTTAGTTAAACCAGCGATAGTTGGATGATTAAATTACATTTTATGTTTTAGCAGTTGACTGAACAGCTAAAAGAAACCAAATTCAAGAATTTTCTTTTCTAGTCTACTTTGAATCGACAATGATTCACACTCCTCAAGTCTTAACAAAATACCAAACGTGAAAAACACCGATAATGTGTATAATTATCTACGACACTGCAAAAGCAGCATTCCCCGCACGTTCCCCAACGCGATTATCTTTGGCGGCACAAAAATAAATAGCACAAATCCCCTCCCAATTCCCACAACCCACATGTTAATTCCCTCTTCTGCAGCTGAATTCAGCTCAATTACTCGTTGTAATCTGTTCTACCATCTCTGTACACGATAAAGTCGAAGTCTTGAAAGGTAATTCGGTATGGAATCGCTGGCGGAGGCCACTTCCGGCGCGGTGGGGGCACTCGTCAGCACCACCATTTTGTACCCACTTGATACTTGCAAGACAAAGTACCAAGCTGAGAATCGAGCCCATCAAAACCAAAAATACAGGTTCCCCTGTTTTCTTGGCTTTATTCTTCAATTTCGATGGTGATTTTTCAGTTTTTTTTTTTTGGTTATGAACATTTTCAGTTTCTTGGAATTCTGCCTTTTGTTGTTATCTTTTGCCCTTTTTGTTTGGTAATTGATCTGTGCTTATCTGTTTGATGATTTGTGGTCTGTGAATTGTGCTTTAATGGGGCTGTCCTCTCCATGAATTGATAAAGTTTAGAGGAAATTTAGTTAGGGATAAATATTTTGAGCATCATGTAGTATCGCGATTTTTGGAGTTTGCATCCTGAACTATAAAAAGTCGACGTTTGCATCATCAACTATTGTTTTTTAACAAATTGCAATTTGATTCTAATGGATGTGTGAAACATACACGAAATTTCTTCCATTTGTCACAGGATGAGTGGAATCAGGTTGCGATTTGTTAAAAAACAATAGTTGAGGGTGCAATCGTCGGCTTTTTATATTTCTGGATGCAAATTCCAAAAATCGCGATAGCACAGGATGTTCAAAATATTTATCCCATTTAGTTAAGTTTGAAGGTGAAATGAAGGTGAGTTTCTCTTATGGGGTATTACGTTTTCAGGGTTGTGGGAAAGATGGGAACTTGATGGAACTGGAATTTGAATTTCTGAAGTTAATTTTATCGGAGCTGAGAAAATTGTTGATATGTATCATTTCCTTTTATTGTATTGCATTTTGAATCTTGAAATTTAAGGATCTTTCGGATTGTGAATGAGATATAGAAAGAGTTGATTCTCAAATAGGTGTAGATATGAGAGATTTTTCAGGAAGATAATCTAGTTTGATTCTTTTGGTTGTTCAGGAAAATTTCTGATGTCCTATGGGAAGCGATCGCCACTCGTCAAGTACTTTCGTTGTACCAGGGCCTCGGCACGAAGAATTTCCAATCGTTTATTTCGCAGTTTATCTATTTCTATGGGTACAGCTTTCTAAAAAGATTTTACTTGAAGCAAAATGGTTCTAAATCTATTGGAACTAGAGCGAACTTGATCATAGCTGCTGCTGCTGGTGCATGCACTGTTGTAATCACACAGGCAAGTCTAAATACGTGTAAATGTATGTGTGTGCGTGCGTTCGTGTGTGTGAAATGTTTTTAAATATTTTTTGTTTTCTTGTATAAAATTCAGCCTTTGGATACGGCATCTTCAAAGATGCAAACGAGTGAGTTTGGGAAATCGAAAGGGCTCTGGCAATCCCTCTCAGAGAGCACATGGAGTGAGTTATTTGATGGTCTCGGCATCTCTCTTCTTCTTACATCAAATCCTTCGATTCAGGTTAATTCTTTCACACTTATTGGTACTTATTTGAAGAGAAGAAGTTACATCTTGAGTATTTGCTTTCAAAAAATTAAATGTGGGCAACAACGATGCAGTATACCGCGTTCGATCAGTTAAAGCAGAGATTACTGGCGGAGAAGGCTAGAAAAAAGAAAGACAATGCAACATCTCCCGAGGCTCTTTCTGCATTTTCTGCTTTTGTTTTGGGTGCAGTCTCAAAATGCATTGCTACATGCCTAACTTATCCAGCTATAAGGTAAAGTGTTGGGTCTTATTTTACAGTTGATAATTACATCATTTACAATCACACAGATGTTTCTAAGTAACTTTTCAAGATCAAATTTCGATGATCAAAAGGGGGTTATTTTGTTGTTCTGAAATTAAGGGTGTCAGGTTTGCGTGATTTAGACATAGTTAGAGGGAGGTCAGTGTAATTAGCTCTATCGTCTCAAAATATATAAAGCTCTCAAGTATATGGGTAAATAACACCATATGCTGATTGTGTACAGATGTAAGGTGATGATTCAATCAGCCGAAACCGATGAAGATTACGAGGATGAAACTACACAAAAATCCCGTAAAACAATCGCGGGGGCGTTATATGCAATCTGGAAAAAAGAAGGATTACTCGGTTTTTTCAAAGGCTTACAAGCTCAAATCCTGAAGACAGTTTTAAGTTCAGCATTGCTTCTAATGATAAAGGAGAAAATCACAAAGTCAACATGGGTACTTTTGATTGCATTGAAAAGGCTTATGTTGGTAACAAGAACAAGGCTAAAGAGCTCTTGAAGAAGTTTAAGGTACACGTTCATCATCCCATTCACACCGGAAAAACGGGAAATGGTCTATTTCCGAATGATGGAATAATACATTTTTCCTTTAAAGAATACATATTAATTGTTGTTTGTGAAATATTGTTTGCATGATTTAGCTCAGGTTGGAGTGGTAGTGAACTTTTCAATGATTCTTGGTGTCTTTTCCTCTGTTTGTTGTAATAAAATTTGTCAATTTGGGAATTTATTCAAGGGAGGTCTGGGAACATGAAGTTCCCTGAAGTTCGAAAAATTACGAAGATTTCCCCGGTGTCAAAAGATTTACATTACATCTCATCTTCAATTTCTTTCGAATGTCTCTTTTGCTGCTAACACGCTCTTGTCTAGATTTCACTTTCAATAATAGCTTGCTTTAGGCCAAGTCTCAAGATATGCAATGGGAAGTTTTTGTAATTTTTCAAACCTTAAGGGGAAGTTTGTGTAATTAAGCCAACCTCAAGGTGGGCTAACAATGCCTTTATTCAAATACGGGAATAATTATTCATCTCACTCGACTACATAATTTAACGATACAGCATCATACTCCCGCCCGCTCACAAACAACATGAACGAATAAAATTATACAAACCCGATAAATACCGGTGGTGCATGTGCGTGTATGTGTATTCGTCGAACTCATTTATAGCAGGAAAACCAAAATTCCGACGAATAAGATCACCGTAAAGCTGCAAAGGCCAGTAACCTTAACAGCCCCATTACTGTTTGCATTCGCCCCAATCGCAAACCTTCTTCCCGTAGGAGTAGCATTTGTAGTGACAACGACGATGATCCAATCATCTTCCGTCCCAATTCCAATCCCAATAAACTGTGTGTCTTTCAGGTAACCCGAGTACTGCTTAGACTGTGTGAAGTTGGCGAGCACTTGGTTTGCATCCAGGCCGGGAACACAGACCGGCATTATCTGCCCGGCCCGTATGGTGGTCACGTTCAAACTGCATTTCCTTAGGATGTTGGGGAAGTTCTTGTACTGATGTTGGCTGCCGGGTATGGCGAGGGTGCATGGCTGGTCGTTGAACTGGTCTGCGATCTCGTCAGCGAGGCAATCTGCACGGTCGTTCTTTGCTAGGGTTGGGAGGCTTAAGGATGTTCTATACTGGTTGATTCCTCGGAAAAGAATGTCATCTTCATCGTTATCGAACTGATTGTCGTCTCCATCGTCGTCGATATCGGAAACTGGATGGAATGTTTTCGGGTTAAGAATGATGAATATATAGAAATGTTGGGGTTGATTACGAATATTTAAAAGATTTTTGCACATCGCCCCCTAACCGTGATGGTGTATTCTTCCCATCGCTATGAATGTAATTCTATTAAATGAATGTCCTATTTATCGTAAAACTACGGATTCCCATTTTTCTTTGTGTTTTAATACGTAAAAATATGTGAATTTATTAAAAACATTTTAATTCTTTGAAATATAAACCCAATATCTATTGTGTACTACAGTCGTGGTCAATCCATTTTCACCAAAAGATACACATAGAAAAACGATATGATGTGAATGTAAAAACGAAAGTTTGTAATGCACAAATACGAACATGATGATTCAAATACGGTATGAAAAAATAATATTTTTAGAAGTATGCATGCATTATTATTAAAACCCAATAAAAGAAATGAAGATGTATAGTTTCGTAGACATTATGGAAAAAATATATCGTTAAATTACACTAACCTCCCCTTTCATATTACTAAATTATCCAATCATCCCACTTTCATAATGGCAAATAGTCGTATGAGACACTCGATAGTTATGCAAGTTAAAAATATAATAATGTATAATCACATATTTAAATTAAATTCATCATATTAGTACATATTTTCTTTTTTTGGTTAAGAGTACATATTTTCTAATTACTTATAAATCAATCTTACTAAATTTATGATAAATAATAATTTAAATAACGACGAAGTTCTTTTGGTAAAATAGGAAAGAGTTAAAAATTAGTGAGAATCTTTGTTGAAGTGACCAAAAATTTAAGAGGTCAAAAACTTATAAGATGAAATAGAAAAAAACCAACGAACAGTTGACTCAAGTAGATAGGGGTCTGAGTTCGCTTAAGCAAGGTCTCAGATTCGAACCTTATGGATGTAAAAAACTACGTTGGGAAGGGTCCCCGCAATAAGCGCCTTCAGCTATCCCGGGAGATTAGTCATTCACTCATTTGGGTGAGGGAACTCTGAGAGATCGAAAATTAGTCCTTCACTCAATTGGGTGGGGGGAACTCTGAGAGATCGAAGATTAGTCCTTCACTCAATTGGGTGAGGGGAATGATAGAATGAAAAATAAATAATAACCATTAGTAGGGATATGGGTGGAGTCTCGCTCAGTAAAGAGAGTTGTAGATTCACTCATTTGGGTGGGGGGAACTCTGAGAGATCGAAGATTAGTCCTTCACTCAATTGGGTGGGGGAAACTCTGAGAGATCGAAGATTAATCATTCACTCAATTGGGTGAGGGGAAACTTTGAGAGATCGAAAAAAAGGAAATAGAAAAAAGAAACCAACTTTTTTTTTAAAAAAAATGAAGAAAATATCAAAAGTTGTTATTATCAAAATTTGGCTCTTAATATATAATAGTATATGCAAGTATTAATAGTATACCTAATTCTTTAGCACGTCACTATAATCCATCAAGTCACTATAATCACGGTAGATGTAATATTCTATACCCGAAAAATGAAAAGTGGACAATATTGACAAGTAGAGCATACAAATTCTACACAAATGCAATAAAATAAACACTGATTATTACTCAAAACCCCAAGTGTTTTTTATATTTTTATTTTTTAACACCCGCGCACCTAAGCGAGATTCAAACCCAGAACCTTACCCTGCGGAATGAATTCATTAACCACTCGGACCGATTCATGTTATCACTCAAAACCCCAAGTTAATGAACAAAAGAGACTCACCATTCTCAGCTAAAGAGAAAAAAGAAAAAAATGTATTACACAAACAAAGTGTTAAGATACTGCAAATCCAAGAAATCATAGCAAATATCAACCATATTGTAACAAAATCATCATGGTTCTCAACTAAAACAATCTACACAGCCTAAGAATAACGTCCCACTCAAGAAAAATGGCAAGTAAAACCAATATATATATATATAGGTATGAGTATATATATATATATATATATTTATATAGTCATATTGTATCTCATTTATAGCAGCAACACGAAAAAACCGATGAATAAAAGCACCATATAGCGGGTAATGTCCGTACCGCCAGCAGCCCCGCTGTTGTTTGTATTGGTCCCGACCGAATAACTTCCCTCGGGAGTGTTTGTAGTCAAGACAACGACAATCCAGTCATCTTCCGATCCAATGCCGATCCCCGAGTACTGAGTGTCGTTCAAGTTTCCCGAGTATTGGGACTTTGTGAAATTGGATAGGACTAGGGCTGCATCTAGGTTCGGAACACAAGCAGGCATTATCTGCCCGTCTCGTGTGGTGGTGACATTCAGTTGGCATTTTCTCAGGATGTTTGGGAAGTCTTTGTACTGAGGTTCAGTGCCAGGTACGGTGTTGGCTCCGGTGGTGTTCGTGCAGGGTTGGTCTTTGAATTGGTCCGCAATTTCATTGGCAAGGCATTCGGCTCGTTCGTTCTTGGTTAGAGCTGTGAGGTTTAAGGATGCCCGGTATTGGTTGATTCCTTGGAGGAGAGTGTCTTCCTCATCTACATCTGCATCCAAGATTAGAAGGAAACATCGAAACCAAACACGGGGTTAGTTAAATTCGGGTGCCTTTTAAACAAAATTCGAGGATAACTACACCGGTATACCTTGAAGTTTGGACTAACTACACAAACTTCTTTCCCCTAAGGTTTAGAAATTACAAAAACTTCCCATGTTTGTTTTGGCCTAATGCATGCTATTATGGTCATAAATTTAGATTTAGCGAGGATAACATCAACATTCATCAAAGGGTCGATTACCTGTAAGGCCGTACCTCCACTTTAGAACTACTAATTTATCAAATCATCCACTCTTTCGTAACTGCAACTCACTTTTCTACGTTTTCTCCATCGTAAATGAGACATGTAAGTTGTGATATTTCATATTTGTACAATTTAAAGATCAAGTTTAAAATCGGACAACATTGAGGGTAGGTATGTGTAATTAACGATATATGCTATTTCAGATGGGAGGTAGAGTATAATTAACCTAAACAACACCAAGTACCATTAACTTTAAATGGGTTTTTAGCACTTAAGATCTTCTTCAAGGAACATTAAACGAAAATCGGCTTATAGGTTGGTTGCAAACTTCAGGAATGGAGAAGTCGAAACATAACCAAATAACATGAAGATAATTCAGAATAAATCGAAATTTTCCAAAAAGCACCCGACCAGCAAGAAAAAAAGGATAGATCTACCAGCCAAGATTGCTTTCCCATAAAGCAATAAACTTTTCTAATTACACTAAACTTCAAAGTGAAGACAACAGAGAAAATTCAACAAACTATGCTAAAAAGTTGCAAATACTCAAGAAATGTAATAAAACACAATTAGTTAAAAAGATCAAATCTTTAAGGCCACAAATCCAGCAATTAAACAGTGAAGTGTCCTATTTTCTCTTGTTTC
This sequence comes from Lippia alba, assembly GCA_037834125.1. Classification (NCBI taxonomy): domain Eukaryota; kingdom Viridiplantae; phylum Streptophyta; class Magnoliopsida; order Lamiales; family Verbenaceae; genus Lippia; species Lippia alba. Next base: position 6,104,366 of record JBBMKE010000011.1, on the reverse strand, counting down.
ACCAATTATTCAAGTTTTATTCAAAATCCCATGAATTACACAAAAGGAGAATAACACCGTTCTTCAACACAAATCCAAATCAAGAAACCGAAAACAACTAAAGCAAACAGATTGCATCCAAATTCAAGAAAATAAAAGAAACTAACCGCAGAAATCACTTCAGATCTTCAATCCAAAACATGATAAAATCAAGAATTTACAAATCCCACAGTAATGCTCTACCCCTTCTTCATAATCACTCAAAAACTTCAGTTAATGAGCAAAAACGAAGAACCCTTTTGGCCCTTAAGCATGTTATCATACAAAACGCTATCAAGAACACTACAAATCCAAGAAATCAAAACAATGACAATGTAATCAAGATTCAACAAAAATTAAGAAATGGGCAGCCAGGAAAGAAGTTAAAGATTGAGTTTACCATCACATTTGATGATGAAAATGGCCTGAAAAAGTAGAGAGAGTAAGAGAAGTTGCTGGAGAGACGCCATTGCTTTGTTGTTGGTGAATTTTGAACTGAAATACTTCAAGATTTGTACTGTGCTGATTGAGCTGAAGAGTTTGGACTTATATATATATAGAAATAGAAGCAAAAATGGAAATCTGGGGAAGTGACCATATCATATGATATGATTGTCACGGCGTCGTTTCGTTAAAACTTCATTTTCAAGATTTAATTTTATTTATTTTTTCGGTGACTTTATAGTGAAGTTTTTAATAAAATTTCACCAAAAATGTTATCTACGCGTTTTTAATAAAGTTTCTTAATTGTAGTTGTGACTTTGACAAAATGTGAAAATTAAATCATTTCGCATATATATAGGTATGTTTCTTTCATATAATGATGATAGTAATAATAAATTTGAGAAATGCGGAAATTAGATAATTCTCATTTATATGAGTATTTTTCTTGCATATAATATGATAATAATTATAATAAATGACATAAAATATGAGGCTGACAACGATTTAAATACCATATTAATCACACGATGTAAACAATCATTTTTCCTAAATTTAGAAATAATTCTATGTTTATGATACATTGATCCATATAATATTTAAAACTTTTTTTAAAAAAATTTACTAAATGATTGGTATTTGGCAAAATATTTGACAAGTCATAATATTTTTAGAAGTGTTCGCTAACCGTACATTTTTTCTTTGAATGATAATTTTACAAATATACGACCTAATTAGGTAATTTTCAATATTTTTTATGGTAAATTTTAATTATTGTTGTGAGTATGAACTTCATTTATGTCTTATTTTATTTAGGTTTTTCTTTGAGGTGGGGTAGACTAAATTAATGTCTAAAAATTTGAACTTGGACCTATCTATTTTGTAATTTAGTATTTTTCATTGAGCTAGGTAGACTCGATTGTCATGATAAATCCTCATTTATTAAACTCACTTAGCTTTTCTTTGGCATAATTAACTTCATAAGATCTATTTTGTCAAAATTCTAACAATTCATTTAATGCGTTCGATTTCTATTCTTACAACGACATAGATTTTTCCCTTGAATTTATCTACGAGTATCCAACCACGACATAACAAAATAATATATTTAAAAGTATAATTGTATTAAGAACAAAAATATACGCCAATTCCTACTAGAGTCTTGGAAGAGTACTGAAACTATAAGGGATGAAAATGTAATGGGTAATTTAAGATCACTAAAGCACGGACACGCCTGAAAAATTGCTTGTGCAGTGCCCAACACGTGTCGGATAGGGACACGCCTCCAACACGTGTCGGACACGGCTAAAGGCATGTCCAAAAAAAAAAAAATTGGGACACGGTGTTGGATACGACGAGGTGAAGTGTCCGACGGCAAGACAAATTTTATAATTATACAAAAGATTTTTACACCTTTTTTAATATGTTTTTAATTTTTTGGAGAGAAAATTGAAATAACAAAACTTATTTGAGTTTTTAATACTACATATTTTTATAAATATTTTATGTTATGTAGATTATACTTATAAAATATTTTTATTTTTATATGAAATATTTATATATATAATATATTTATTTATATAAAATATAACCGTATCGGAGTCGTGTCGTATCCTAAAATTTAAAAAAAATTCGTGTCATATCCGTGTCGCTGTATCCGTGAAACATAGTGTAAGATAAATTCCCACTTGGGCATGATATTTTTACTTTAACTCCCTAATTGGATATCAAAAATTTTTTACTCCCCAAGTGTAGTAGAATATGATATAATGCAGTATTTATATCTTATTATGTTGTATATTTTTTCACCACTCTCAAAATATGTTGTATCAATTCCACATAATGTAATATTAAAATGTTCTAATACAATATTTATATTCCATTGCGTTGAATAAATTTTTGGGGAGTAAGGAAAAAATATCCAAACTGAGGGGGAGTTTTTTGAAACTGCCACAAAATGCAATTTTTTTAAACTAAGCGGGCTCAAGTGTAAATCGATCTGATTAAGGGGGGCTAAATGTAATTTACACTTTCTTATTTTCTTGATTTATGAAGTACAAATGGAGTAGAGACAAATCCCCCCAAAAAAGAAAAATAAAATAAAAATAAAAAGATCACGAGGATATACCTGTAAAAGGA
>JBBMKE010000011.1:6078706-6090901 GCA_037834125.1 Lippia alba | reverse complement strand
AGTTGCAATACACCAAAAAAATACACCAAAAATACAATATACTAAAAAAAAGGTACCAAAATTAGAAATTCACCCAAATTATTGGTTCCAATTTCATCTCATATTCTAATGTTAAATTTGATATTTGGAACCAAAGTATTGTGCTACACATTATATAAAATTAGAATTCTGGTGTGTAGGAGTCCTGTGAATTTATTCCTATCCACGAAAACTAAATGTATAGTTTAGTCAAATTTTTTGTGTTTGGTTGGAATGAAAAATAAAAAATTTGTAAAATGACTGAGTTGAGGGCACAACAAGAGTCAAATAGTGAACTATTACTCGAATCTATTTTAAAGAAAATATATATTATGGAAAATGAGAATATCTTTGCCTTAGATGATATATAGCGTTCTTTTAATGAGAGTGTTTTGAGTGTTTTTTTAAAAGTATTCATAATCCCTTTAATTTTGAAATGATTTTAATTCATTATTATGGAATATTTATAATGTATATTTCTAAAAAAATGTATATGAATTGGAACATGAAATCATTAATTAATTATATATATAACGGAACTGCTAAGCTATGCCGATAGTGATTAATGTTTGTTCTGAGGAACAAAAATCACAAAAATCAATGTTGAAAATGTAGGATGAGGTGAATATACCAAAAATGTGCTAAAATGATTTGAATAATTTTAAACTTTCTTTCTTTGTTGAAATAATTTGAAATATGTAATAGCACATATATTCCTATGATGAATTGACCCTACTCTGGTTGGCATGTCATCTCATACAGAAACTATACTCATGCAAACTCCAAATAGCTACACAAACATGTCCCATACATTACCAAATTCTGAATTTATTCATAATGGCTTTTGGCAAAACATTCAAATCATTGGGGCCAATAGATTCTCCTCTCATGTGGTTCAATAGTTCGACAATATGTCGATTTAATCAGAAATTTTATGTTTAGATATTTAATAACACAACTAATATAAATAGAAAAAGTTATACATTTAAATGATCCGTTTCGACTCGGGCTTAGTCAATGTTGCGTTGTATGAGGGCTGGGAATGCAATAAAGGACTTCTTGCGGGGCACCAAAAGAAATAAGAAACTTTATCTTCTATTATTGGGAGAAGGTGGTTTCTATTATGACATTATTTTTGTTTTGTCTTGTTGAATTTAAAGCTGTGATTTACTGTTTTTATGTAGGCCCCAAATGTTTCCTACAATTTCATATTTTCGCATAGATCGTGCGCTGTCACAAAATTCTTGTCATGGTATGTAAATATAGGTTTTTTCTCTAAAATAAAATTTCTATACGAGTATAGATATTTTGTGTTGGTATTAGAATTATATTACAGTTTTATTAGTAAATTATATTAAAATTTTCACTAATCTAAGTTAGAATTAAAATTCATATGGTGATGATAAATATCAAGATTAGGTATATAATTGGGGCAATTATAATGGCTGCAAGACTGGTTGGTGCCATCACTAATTCACCTATCTAAGGAGTTAGATTGAATGGAGTGGTTAGCTACCAAAATCAATATGAGAAGTTGATTGGGACCATAAAGGGCTTCTTTTGTAATTATTGGGAAGTTATGGGTCAGTAACTATCAATTTTCCCGATGAATATCGAATTTATTGTGTGGTGTCACATGAAGTTGAAGAAAATTGCAGCTTTTCATCTCAAACTGCAATTTTTTGCGAAATATAACATTAGAAAAGCGTACATCATTGTCGAAAGATTTTCAATTGCTTACTCGTGTCATTTCAACGTTGGCCATGAGTCTAAATTGATCTATCGCAAGGCCAATCTCCTCGCCCACAATGAAAGACGTACAAATCCAATGTTTGTCATCGTTTCATTTACTAAACATTCACTAAACTGAAACTATCAATAATCATCACCAGAAAAACATCTGAAACAACATTAACATCTACCCACATCACAAAATACTCCGACGAGACCTCGGTTACTAAAACCGCGACCTAAAATGCAATTTCCGCAAAATAGCGGGGGCCAAACCAAACTAACTATTGTTACGGATAACAAAGGGGATCACAATCCATTCCTACCCTCCACCACTCTTCTCATCCAATCTTGCTAAGGTACAATACAACTCATTTAAAGATAAGCACAACTCGCAGTTGTACAAAGTACAGTGGTGTGGGACCCACTTTTGTCCACTGTGATTGGAGGGATTTCTGTGGGTCCCACACGTGTTTGATATTTTGACAAATCAGAGCGACAGCGTAGAGAGAAAGGGTGGGGTCTCCCACACTGGAACACTACTCTTTTACCCCCTATTTTTTCCATCTGATAAGACTACACTACACTACACTCTTTTCTTTTTCCTTTTCTCCTTTCTTTGATGTTGGAGTTTGGGTTTATTGCGGTTTGACATGTCCAATGTTTAGGTTAGTGGTTAATGAGGTGATTAAAGTCCAAATTGGTTTTATTTTTTCGTTATGATGCACGGATATTTTTAAAAATATTATTTTATAGTATTGTGTTATGTCAGATATTTGTGTCGGATACCATATCTATTATTCCGCACGTGGAGAATTAAAAAAAGAAATCAATATCACTATATTTATATTCGTGCATATTAAAGAAAATCAATTAACAAGCACAGAACAAAGTGTTGTGTTCCTTGAATGAGGGAGCAACATAATATATATTGAAATTTTGAATTATTATTTTAAAATTAAAAAAATATTATAGTTGATTAGATCAAATTAAATGAAGTCTCAAATAAAATAAATAAAAAGGAAGAATAGTATCACAACAACTTAGGCATACCAAATTTATGATGTCTGAACACTTTGAAAAATATTATCTAATCGTATTGTATTGAACACTCGTATAAGACATCTTGTTTAATACTATTCATGTGAAAATTTTGATATTACTGTATTCATATCTGTAGCCCCATATTAATATCCATAGATAATTGTTTTTAATAAATATCTTAATATAATGATATAATTTTGGCTTCTCCAAAAGGATAACTTGACAAAAGCTGGACACGGTACAACATAACATTTAATTCTTGAAAACTAACTTATATGTCAACATTAAATTGTAGATACTGGATGTGACTATTTAATTCTTCATAATTTATCCTACCTAAAATTTCGGGGTACTATTTTATCAATAAAAGGGGTTGCAATAATGCTTAAAAATTAATAATTTACCCCAAAATTTGCTTTAAAATTTACATAATTCAATATTTTATTGCCTAAGCTTTTGGATATTATCATATTTCATTGCACTTTATTGTCACATTGTGAAGATATCATGATTAGTGTTTGAGAAAATTGCATTTTTGGTCCCGTAGTTTTTAAGCCAAAATTTTTTTCGTCCCAAACATAATTTTTTGGTCTCGGACGTTTATTTTCCGACAGATTTAGTCCCAAACCCTAAAAATTGACAGAAAAGTTAACGGTCATCCCCCCACATGCGTGAAATTATAATTTATTTTAACTTTTTAAAAACGAAATTAAGTTAAAAATATGAGAAAATTGCATTTTTGGTCTCGAACGTTTATTTTTCGACAAATTTAGTACCAAACCCCAAAATTTGATGGAAAAGTTAACGGCCATCCCCCATATGTGTGAAATAATAAGTTATTTTAATTTTTAATAAGTTATTAACTTATTTTAATAAATTAAAATGTGTTTCCGGCGGCTGCCGGAAACTGCCGCCGGACCGCCATTGAAGGTCGCCAGAAAATTCTTCAAAAATTAATCCCAAATAAACTCGTCGTGCTTGTTCCATGTGTCCGATCGCTTTCTGAAAATTCCAAACCGTTTGTCACCAATTTAAATCTAAAAACACAAAATCGAAAATTTGAAATCGCAATTACTCTTAAACCGTTTAACGAAATTCAAATCCGTAAATTGCATTAGCTTACCCGTTTTGAGAACATTGAAATGCATAAATTTCACCGGAAACCAATCACCGCCATGAACAGTCGCGCGCCTCCGTTGCTCCGTTGTCGACGTCGTTCAGGTCGGTTTCAGGTGACGGGAGTGTCACTAATAGACTCGCTTCGTCGAATTAAGTCGAAATCCAAAAATTCCATGGTCGGCCCGTCGCTGCCCGCATTCAAGCCGCTGGTGCTGCTGCTTCACTCTGCCGTACGCGATGGCTGGAGAGGCGGCGAGATATATATGTACACTATTAATAGATATTATATATATATAATTATTAATAGGTATTATGTAAATAATATATATAATAATATATATACATACATAATACATATGTATTATGTATACATATACACATGTATATAAATAATAAGGTATTCATATATATTATTATTATTAAACTTATTTAATAATTTTTAATAACATTATATGTCTGAAATAGTATACAAGGGTATAATTGAAATTTTACTCTTTTTCGTTGACTATTTGGAATGAAAGGGCGGTGAGTTTATTTTAAAAAACTGAGGATTTTTTTTTTAAAATAGTTTTTTTTAATCAGGTTTTTTGTGATCATTTCGAATTACATAGAGTTTTTTGGATTGTAGGCTCACAATACAAAAATAATTTGTTAATTAGGTTATTCTATTTGGATTTTTAATATTTTTTTGATTTATTTTAATAAAATATTTATACTTAAAATATTAATAAAAAATTAAAATTTGTATTTTAATTTTAAATATTATATTAACAAAATTAAAAAAATTGGTCAAAAAGAGAAACTAACGGTGTTAACTCCATTTGGGACCAAAAGCATATTTTTTGGGATTTGTGACTAAATCTGTCGGAAAATAAACGTCGAGACCAAAAAATTCTGTTTGGGACGAAAAAAATTTTGGCTTAAAAACTGCGGGACCAAAAATGCAATTTTCTCTATACTATATTTGTAAATTCATTTTAATATATAATTAATATATATACGTATTATAATTGATTCATTTATATTTTAATAAACCCACCCAACCCCCAACAAAGCAACGCTGCAACAGTGCACACCACCACCGCCGCCGGTAACTTGCAGCACCACCACTAGCACCACCGCCGCCACCGCACCTCTCTCTCTCCTTGCACCACCGCCACCACACCTCTCTCTCTCTCCCTCCGTGCAGCACCGCCGCCGCACCAGCGCGAGCACCACTGCCTCCGCCTCACCTCTCTCTCTCTCTCTCTCTCTCCATGCAGAACCGCACCAATACGAGCACTGCCCCCGCACCAACACGAGAACCACTGCCACCCTTTATCACACAACATAACGCAGAACCACACCCAAAAATTCCAGATTTGGAAATTAGTTTTAAAATTTAAAATTTTAATTGTGTGTTTGTGTAATTTTGTGTGTATATATATGCGTTTGTTTGTCTTGGTGTGTGTTTTGGGTGTAGCTCCTCCGTCAGATCTCCTCGCCGCCATCGGTAAGTTTTTCTCGCCTCCGATTCTCTCTCCTAGCGACTCTCGGTCGTTTTTTTCCCAATCCTCAGCAAATCTCTCTCTCTCCCTCTCTTTTTCGACTTGCACAAATCTGAGCAGATGTTAGTGGTGGTGTTGCGTGGATTCAATGGTGATAAGTGGTGTTTTATTTGGCAGATCCAACATTGGTGGTGGTGGTTGGCCGAAAGCGGGCTGCGGCAGTGGTGTATGGTTGATGGCGGCGGCGCTGATGCCGGGGGTGAAGGGGATAGCTGCTGGAGGTTGGGGATGATATATACATATAAGGGGTAAAATAGTTATTTTATTTGAAAATGTGAAAAAAAAAATCAAGCTAAGTCGCAGTCAACGCGCGTAGATTTTCTGCACACATTTTAGAAAATATAGGATTTTTTTATGTACCTTTTTTTCTCAGGTTTTTGTGATATATACGAACTACACGAGGGACCTGACCAACTTTTTCTCCATAATTTAACTATAAATTTTGTGTTTGATTTCTTGAGTATATTTACGATAAACATGTTTCACTTTTATTAATGTGGTTTTAAATATATAGTTCGGAATGACCATCAAACTTATATAATTTATGCAGGTAACTTTCAAAATTCTAAATGGCTTTTTTACTTATTTTTCCTTCTAAACTAAGATGGTATTAATTGCTTGATACTCCCTATGAAGCTTTGCATCCTTTCAAGGTTTTCTCCGACTGCAAAAACAAACATCAAAGCAATCTATATTGAGAATCACTTAATTTCCTTGATCAATAGGAACTAAGAAGCTCTAAATTAAAGGGAGAAGAAGGGAAAAAAGGACAAAAAAAAAAGTTTTCTTGATTAAGACTTAACCTTTGTGATCAACCTCTTCTTTAAATATATAACGTATCAGACTAAACAGGCTAAGAGAGATTAATTTAGAAATTAGACAGATTAACTCCTACCTGGACTCTAAATTGGAATAGGTATTATATGTACTTATCCTGTGAGTAATACCTATAGTCTATAGATATATAGCATTCTGGACATAGTTGATCTTTTTGGAGTCGGTCCTTTAGACCAATTCATTTGAGCCGACTGATGAGACACCATCAGTATACATATAATAAAAATTTTATATAAGTATATATAAAAGAAGAATGCGTTTTAGTCCCCCAAAAAATATTCATTCTAGTTCTTAACCCAATAAAAATAAATTTGTGATTTCCCCTCTAAAAACTTCTTTATCACCCCTTCCAAAATGTCCTCGTGTTTGTATCAGAAGTCGGGTTATTTATGCATTTTTCGTCATGATCATGAAAGTATAAAATTCTTAAACTAGGAAATCATAAATTCATAACATTAAAGAAACAAAACAAGCTACTAGAATAAAATAACTTAGATATTGAACACAAGTAAAATGTTGGAAGATTCGGAAACTGAAATAAGTACCGAGCCTTACCCAATTCTGGTACCGTATGTCCTTCGGGATGACGAATTATAACTGGGTCTTTGAAACAGCTTACTAAATCTTCACCATCCTCCTTTAAGAAATCAAGATCACCTGACGAAAAAGATATCAAAACAAAAAGTTCCCTTATTCACATGGGTTTCTTTATTTATTTATTTCTCCCTTGTATAATTATAAGTATTAAACGAATCGAACTATTAATATGTAAAACTTAGCCTTTTTTTGTATTGTAAGTATGAAGTTGTATAAAAAACTTTGGAAATTAAATGAAATGGAAATACCTATAATGTGGAGGGATGGGCACTGAATAGTAGAAGAAAATGCATTGGCAGTCATTTTAGGAAGCCCTCTAATCTTAGAACCTCCAAATTTGCCACCACATATTAATATCAAAAACTTTATATCTGGAACTTTGGTAAGTGCCACTCCCTCCTTCTGCATTCCAGGCAATACTGATGCTAAATAGGCACCCTAATCAAATAATAAGGTTAAAATTAACACAAAATTGGTACGTGCATTAATATTATTTTAAAATTAAAAAAAAACTATAGAGTTAATTAATTATGAATACACTCATGGAACTTAAACCAAGTAGCTACCAGGAAACCTTTGGTACATTAAAAATTACGTGACTTCTCAGATTTGAATAATTATATTAGAGAAATGTAAAAATCCTAAGAATAACAAATAACACCATGTTAAGGGTGGTTTTTTCGTAATTTCTAAATCGTGACAGTATTTTTCTAGAAGAAATTGTAAATTTGGTATATCAATTCGATCGATTCATCATTTTTGGTACATTTCATTTTTTAGTGATAAAATAGAACTGTATCTACAAAATCAAGCAATTTAGTTCACATCTTTTGCCGGAAACTAATATTTCCCACCGGAAATTACACGAGGCGAACTAGGAGTTCGCCACGTGTAAAATCAGATTGGGATTCCAGTGGGCAAAACCGGGTCCTGGTCAAAATAGTACATTAAATTGCATATTTTTTAAGATACGGTCTTAATTATTTTGCCGCTGAAAAATAAAATGTATCGAATATACTGAATTGATCGAGTTAGTATACCATATTTAAAATTTTCTATATTATTTTATAACGGGGTTTAACCCTGTATTTGTAATTATGCAAAAAGAAAAAAGATTATTGTCGATTTTCATCTAGTTCCACATGAATTGATGAAGTTCAAGTCTCTCTCTCTCTATATACTGAACTGAATTCCTTAAAATTTTAAATAAAATTATTTACAACGCTTTAATGTTAATTAACATACCTGAGAGAGCCCCAACACACCGTCAAATGGACCGTGCTTCAACATGTAATTTTCTAGATAATCCATGCATTCTTCAAATTGATAGAATTCCTTGAAGTCCTACAAAATAAGATTTAGAAACACAAATGCCCTTTGTTAGGGAAAATTGCAATTTTAGTCTCATTAGATTCAAACCGTTGCGATAAAAGTCCTATTGGTTTGAAATATCCAAAACACATCTCATTGGATTCTAAAATGTTGCAATAATGGTCCCATTGGTTTAAAATTACAAAGTACATCCGATTTGATTCTAAAACGTTGCAAGATTAGTCCCACATTTGATCAACTAACAAAATAATTAGATGTTTCGTTATTGTAAAAGATTTTCTACTTTTTTTTGGTAAATAACCATTTTTTTAAATATTTTATTTTCACCCATATTTATTCGAATTTTCAATATTTTATTTTCCTTCATATTTCTCCTAATTTCCACCTCATTTATGTCATTTTATTTAAAAAAAAAATTATTTCCTTTTCTATATCTTTTGATTTTCCACCAAATTTTTCTATTTTTTTATTATGAGTATTTTTTTTTAATTTCTACAATGTACTATGGATTATAATAAAATAAATAACTCCTATTGTAAGTAATCCAAAAGGGGTATTTCATTTCTCACATCAAAAGCATCATATATATATATATATATATATATATATATAAATGTGCCAAACAATGTTTTTATTTATAAGGGAAAACAGTAATTTTTAAAAAAAAGAACTCTTTAATAAAATGATAGAAAAATACTCTTAATTAAAGTTAAACATACTCATAACAAAAAAAATAAATAATTCCTCTAATGATTAAACGAAAAGGAGATTTTCATTTCTCACATAAAAAAACATCATATAAATGTGTCCAACAATATTTTTATTTCCTCCCCTATAAATGAAAACATTGAAAATTTTGAAGTTCTTTTTAATTTTTATTAAGAATACACTAGAATTTAAAAAAAGAAAAATCTATTAATAAAAAGATAGAAAATTTTGGTGGAAATCAAGAGATATAGGGGTAAAAATAATTAATTTTTTTAAAAAGAACTCTTTAATAAGACCATAAAAATTGGGTAAAAAATAAGAGAAATATGAACGAAAATAAAATATTGAAAGAGAAATATGGAGGAAAATAAAATATTTTATAAAATAAAGGTAATTTTCCAATTAAAAAAAAGTAGAAAAAGGTAAACAATAATGAAATAAGTAATTATTTTGTTAGTTGACTAACAATAGGACTAATCTTGAAACGTTTTAGAATCAAATGAGATATATTTTAGATTTTTAAATCAATGAGATCTTTATTGCAACCTTTTAGAATCCAATAGGATGTGTTTTGGATATTTCAGACCAATGGGAATTTTATTGCAACAGTTTGAATCTAATGGGACTAAAATTACAATTTTCTTTATATAACTAATATTAAAATCATATAATTAATTATATTTGTTTTTTATTTGATTTTGTAAAATTCGTCCATATTTTGTTTAAATTAAATGAACTTTATGCCTATAAGTATCTTAATTTACTTAAATATTAATATCCGTCCAAAGCTCTGACGAGTGATTATAACTATTGAAGATATAATCAATTTATAACTATTGAAGATACATCGGATGTGCAGATAGTCTTAGTAAAATTTAATTTTGTCATCTAAATCAACATACAAGTTTAACTAAATATATTGTTTTTATAAAAGTTTATCCAAAAGGATTTTGATTTCATATAATTAGATACAATTGTTTTTTATTTATCTCAAATTAAAATATTTTGCGACATCATTAGAATGTATACATTCGATAATATCTAATATTAAAAAAAATCGATAATATCTATATAAATAATTTAATATTTAACAAAAAAAAAAGAAACGGAAAATTAATGAACAATCCCTAATAAGGCAAAATATTTATCCTACCCCCCCAAACCCAATTTAGAAAGTAGCTATATTAGATCCCTATTATTCTTTTTATTTTTTGTAAACTCTAGAAATCTTGTAAAAGTACCATAATGCCTTTAATGAAATAAAGAAGGACACAAATATCCATTGTCTTTTTCATGTTTTCTTCTTGACAGTTGGATCATTGACCCTGAATCTTTTTCAACAACCCATTTCCGGCGGCCCTTTTCCAATGACAAACAAGAAAAATTTGCAATGACGATATTTATTCTGGCTAGATTGTTGTACCTATAAAAATTATTCATCGACGTTCTAAACGCTATTTTATAATTTTCTGATTTATTTTTCTTTAACTAGACAAAAAAAATCTTTCAATAACTAATAAATTTAATATTTACACCACAAACTTAATAGATTGTGATGCTTTCCCGATGGGATGCCTGAATTAAATAAAAAGCTGTCTGCAATCTTTCCAGTAGTTTGAGTGTTTGACCGCTCAAAATTGCAAAGGTGACGACGAAGGGTTGCGACGTTAGGTTGCCCAGTTATTAATATCTTGCCCTAGACGCTGAAATTCTGCACATTTTCAGCCCCATTTCATCACCTCCAAAAAGTTCTTCTTTTTCTCTCTCCCATATCTCGAATCTTTGATAAACAAAGTCATGAATCACCCTAGTAATCCAACACCCATTAATGAGGCCGAAGTCTAAATGGTTGAACGTCTTCGGCTATATGCCGCAAACAACCAAATCGATCGGCTAGAAGTCTTCGAGACAGACTTGTTTCAAGTGTCGTTTCATTTGTCATTGCGATTCCAATGACAATATTGGCCCCGAGATGTTGTAGAAGCAGTGAAGATTCTGTGGATAATATTTTACAACTTTCCTAGATTCTTGGGGTGTCCTAGAATTAAAATGGGTAATGATGGTATTCATGCCCGAATTGATACCATGAAATATTTTCGAGGGAATAGTCATGATGTAAGTCGAATTCATACTCAATTGTACATTATTTTATTTACAATTTTACATAGGTCATTCATCGGGATTCTAAGGTCAGGGCACGTGGATTCCCTTATTACGATGACCTTTGGTTTATCTTCAAAGTGCTGCAGACATACCTTTTGGAGGGCGAAGATGAGCACCTCCATGCGCACAAATTGATGATAGGGACTCGGACCCCAAGTCCTTTGACAATGAGGATTACCCGGATATGAACACTCTGAGGAAAGTGTTAATTCCAACATGCTACAGGATGATCCAGATGAGGTTAATCAGTTTTCTCCCCCATGATATAGACAACGCTTCTCCAAAATTTGTTGTTTGTAGATTGTTTAATGTTTAAATATTACAGTTTGATTGTAGTGTATATTACTAGTTCTGTAATGAAATGTTTATTGCTAGTTATAATGAATTTCGTGCAGAGCACGATGTAATGTTCAGTGTTGTTTGATTATAGCATATCTTGCTGGTTTTGTAATGTTTAGTGTTTTTTGATTATATTATGAAAATAGATTGTTGAGTAAATGTGTGTTATCTAAAACAACTTCTGCAATTTGTCGACTAAATAAAAATATGGGGTAGAACTAAAAGTGCAGATTGTCCAATAAAACTTTAAAAACTAGTAATTAAATGCAGACTTTGTCCACTGAAACGTTAAAAATTAGTTACCATTACATGTTGTGAATCTTAAGTCCGTATTTAGTGTTTATAAAAGTTACCGTTACATGCATGGTTCGCCGGAAAGCCGTGATAACGGCCGGAACGGGCGATCCGAAACGGGATCGGCGGTGGCCGTTCCACCTTGACGGGGGTGGAACGTCGGCTTTTTAAAGCGGGGGTGGAACGCCGCAAAATCGGCCGGAACGGAGTTCCACCCCGTTTTTGCTACAAAAAATGGATTGGAACGGAGTTTTCGCCCACAAAACGGGACGGAACAGAGCTAAATTTTTGGCTTTCTGGACGGCGACGACAGGGTTTGAGTGAGGAAGAAAAGTGGAAGAATGAGATGTATTAATGGGCTAGCTTTTACTTACTAAATGCTTTAATGGGCCTTTTTTTCTTCTTAATTGAATTACGTAATGCGCTAAATTAATGGGCCAAATTATTAAAAGGTTAGAATATTGGG
>JBBMKE010000011.1:6048386-6072589 GCA_037834125.1 Lippia alba | reverse complement strand
CACTTTCCTCACTAAGGTGTTACCCTAGCTGGTAGAATCCATGCTCTTGTGGGAACCCAGTTCCTGAGGCTCCTTTAGCCTGTGATGGTCTTCCCTTCACACAAATTCAAATAGAGAATGTACCAGTGTTAAGCTTACCATCCCCGTTTCTGACACCATCAGAAGTTTCTTTTGTTTTATTTTTCTAATTTTTGGTCTTTCCATCTATATATATATATATATATATATATATATAGCGCAATAATTTTTCAGATATATTATATATAGATAAATAAAGATAATAATATGAATTAATATTTCGTATAAAATTCAATACAACTCTTAAGCCTTTGCGTGCACATTATGTGCGGTAATGTTGCTTTTCTCACCTCCAAATTATGATTAATGTATTGAAATTTGAAAAAAGAAATGATTATGGTCGGGAAATTTTTTTGTCATATCAAATAAATGCTTAATCGAAGGAAATAAAGTCTTACGTATTTGTAGAATCTGTAGCTATGGTGCATTGGCACGGATTCGGCATCACAAATATAATAATATGACACAAATATAATGATATTATTTAAAAAAAAAATTAAATATTGAATATGATATTCGATGAGTATTTGACGCAACACACATAACAAAAAAATATTTTTAAAAACGTCTATACATTAGAGACGAGTTGTTGTTGTTGGTTTTTTTTTTGTCGAGTAGCTTGTTAATTAACTTATAATACGATTTAATAAAAATACAATGATAGATTCGTTTTTAAGTTTCTGATTAATTGATTATAATATTAACTATAAAATATTCCATATACAGCCATATGTTTTTCTTTCTTCTTTTATAATTAAAATTCAATAGTGAATCTCAAAAAGTACCAACTATTTAGAACCCCTTTTGATTATAAATGTAATATAGTTTTAGTTTATGAAAAACCATCACAAAAAATATGTGATTTCATGCATGAAACCTTTTTTAAAAGTTCCTGAGAGATCAATAGAAGTGTAGAACCTTCTTCTTGGTTCTTCAATATATAAATAAACATCATTTTTAGCACTTATTGGTGTTATAATCTATTATATACTGATACGAACAAGACAATATAAATATAATAAAATATAATTTCAAAAATTATCGTGCGACAATTATCGTATAATATGTATAATTTTCAACGTAGCATAACTCTGATAGATCGTCTCTCTGTGTTTAAAAGTGTGCTTGCATTATATAACACATTCAGCCCTTTTGTTTGTCACATGTTACTCTAGTGTCTTCAATTTTAATATATGATTAGTATGATACCACCACAGGTGGAGTAGGCAAAGAAAGGTTTAAAATACACTTGTTAGGGATTTGATGTATATCTCTAAAGTCTTGTCTTTTACTTTTTTACAAGTCAATAATAAGTGTTTTGTGCTTCTTAAAAGGCTAAAACAATGATGAAAACTCTTGTGCGTTTGTCCTTGCTCTTGCTGTAACTTGATTTGAATTTTCTTTGAGGGGCCATATGGACCCCTTTCAGCAATAAAGAAGCTTCAAAAAAACTTGTTATTCTCAAATATAATAATGCTTTTGATGCTTTTGGATGCCAATCAACCCTCCAGATTTGATTTTTTATTTAACTTTTGCTTACTATTTACTCTGAAGATTGAAATCCCACTTCTTTGTAGTCTTTTTCTGTTCTTTATTTCTTGTTTTTTATTAATGGAAAAGAAGGATAAAAGAAGGGTAAGAGGTGATTGAATTTTCATTTCCAATTTTCCATACTTAAATTTATTGTTAGTACTATGATCTTTGAGATATTTGAATAGTTCATCAAGTATGTTCAGTAAAGTCACTTTCAAAACTAGTATTTTGTCATGCGTGTTGTATTTGATATCGTATCAGACATTTTTTGCATAAAATATTTAAAAAAAAAATGTATTGTTTTATTATATCTGTATCCAAATATCACAACTAAGTGAAGTGTGTGTGTATACATACCAAAAAATTGTGTAGTTAAGTTTCAACATTACAATAATTTAATTAGATGTCTTATTTCGAATTTTTTAAGTATTAATATCACAAAACAATATATTATTTCGACGTAACGTTAGTTCAATCAAGACATTTATATTTAAATTCTAGAGAAGGCATACTTTTCTAAAAATATTTAATGAAAAACATATGTCAAAGCACATAATTAGAAGAGTGAATGTGACTATATATACAAGGGGATAAAAAAAGCTGCAATTTGTTTTAAAGCATATATATTATTGAAATCTACATATATAATAAATGTGCAGTGGTTTTGCAATTTATATGCAAAGAATAACATGTGCAGTCACATGTCTAAAGGTGTTGGGATTCATAATGAGAAGTAAAAATAGATATGGTGACTCCATCATAAATATCTACCTTTCTCATCTCATGATTTTCTTGCTTTCCACATTCAATTGCAAGGGACACATCTTAGATTCAAATAATTTATCAAATTATATTTTCTTGTAAAAAAATTGTGTAATATCAAACTTTTTTTCAAAAATTTATCTTTGTATCTTTATAATAACAAGAAATTAACAAAAATAAGTACTATTATGTTAGTGACGGAGTCAAAATGAGGTATGTAATGACTTCTGCTCCTAAAATTTAAAATTTTCTTGTTTTTAGATATGTATTTTGAGATATTTATATTTTATCCCCTCTAGAGATTTTATCTCCTCTATTTTAGATATTTTAATTTTCGGTCCTTTAATAGTAAGTACGAATCCCGCCACTATATACTGTCGGAGTAAAAAACTTTAGATTATAACGAAAGATAGTACAAACTCTTATTACAAAACCCTAAATTAATCTAAAAAGATCACACAAACCACATTTTACAACTCACGTACCAACACTTCAAAGTTGCTCAAATTATTGATGTAAAATGGTCAAACAAAAGTACCTCTACCATTTTATACAAATTGCTGTAATACAGAGCTATTTCCGGAACATCGCGACCGTTCATCTCGTGTGCCTACGTAGTAGAGCCCACACGATGGACGGTCGTGATGTCCCAGCTCACACAAACCTAACAGAACGGTCTGTTACGTTCCGAAAGCGACATAAATTCATTTCATGTCTTATGATATAGTGAAAAGATAATAGTGAAGCAAAATAAATACTGTGAATTTACTATAGTCACTTAAAGTAGTTGACAAAGTGTTTAATGAAATGGTCCCCTTGGAATGCCCCGTGCTACCACTGTCAATTTTCACTAATTTGTATCTTCTTGCTCAGAAAAATATCTAAGGCATAGCCAAAATTTGACAGAGGCTAATCTTGTAGCTTTCATCACCAACTTCTATGGTGAAGACATTCCTCTCTGGCTAACCCCACAACCCTTTTTTGGCCTTTTGCATGGGAGGTGAAACAATAACATGTTTGCCGTTTGTCGGTATGGGATCGAGTCGGGGCACATCAGTAGTGTGTAAAACTCTTCATACCTAACATAACTACGTAATCAAACTAAAGTGTAAAACTCTTCCTACCTAACAAAACTGCATAATCAAACTAAAGTGTTAAACTCTCCCTACCTAATATAATTGCCTACTCTGGAACTCGATGACCAAACTTTTGGTTCGGCTGCTAAACTACATCACTTGTTTGTAATAACAATAGTAATGATACCTACAATTTTGATCTTTTCTTGGAGCGATAACTCTTATTGTTGTTGTGTTGTGTAGTGTAGCAAATCTTCAGTTTGGGAGAAACACGTATGCGACGGTGGATGTCTTGTTCTAGACAAATAATAATAAGAGGAATAAGAAGAAGAATGTTATGTCAAGAACTCTGCAAGATATGCAAACAACTTCAGCTCTCAAAGTTTATCTATGTGCCAAGATTACACCTACAATCCATAATTCATCAATCTCAAGAATTAGATCCAAGAAACATACCACACAGAAAAAGGAATATACCAAAAAAATTGATATTCCTACTCGGTCGGAAAGAAGTATTGCAACTGTACAAAAGAACAACATGAGAAGAAATTGAACAGCCCTTCAATAGGGAGCTGTAGAATTAATTTACACATAAAAATGAGTTATTTTTCTTGATTATATTGGGGGCTATCGATCTTTACCAAAAGTGGTTGATGAATAATATTTACCGCGTCGCTCTGTGATTCAGTTGACGGTTGATTGCCTTGTGCATCCTCATTTTCAGCCAATGCTTTGTCTAAAGCAATCTTCGCAACGTGCGTGACATAGATCATTAATAGAACTGCAACGAAATCCGGTATAAATTAGCATCAACAAGATTAAGGTATGAAATGCTGGTTACAGCGCAGAAAAACAACAGTATTACGCTGAACATATATTAAGAACTAACAATACTGAAAACGAGGATGTATGGGTCGTATGGATAAACTTCTAAAACATGTCGTGGATTTCTAGATCTACGGATATTTACACTAATAAACCCTGAGGTTTCGCCTAATGACGAAAATTTCCCTTGAAGATTTGAGAAATTACAAGATGGTGCGGGAACATCCGCCGGAATGCCTTGCTCTTGAGGAGGATGGAGACAGCAACTAGTTTTTCGGGGAAGCTTTTGTAATTTCTTGAACCTCAAGGGAAGTTTGTGTAATTAGGCCAAACCTCAGGATATGCCAAGAAATAATCCCTTTAATAATTAATTCTTTGAGCTTATGTACAATTTAGAAAGTCATTTGAGACTCACCAGACACCGCAAGACTTAGTATGATCAGTGCCTGCAACAACGAAACAGGTTGAGTCAGAGTGTCAGACGCTTCAGCGGCATTAATATAATAAATATGTGTGGTGTGTAGAAAAACCATACATCAATCTGCCTCCCATATCCCAGAAAAAAATGAGAATTTAAACGAAAAACAAAAAGGCATACCCATCGGGATTTAGAGAGTTCTCTCCATCCATGTGTAACATCCGAAAGATCTTTCAAAGTTGTCCCAACATATACCAAGACGAGAGTAATTGGCTGGGGAAAAAGAAATAAAATAAATGGGCTATAACGATTTAAATCACGCTCGGATTTACGGATATATTTTTCTCCAACCAAAATAATAAAGAAAGAAAAACCAAACAAGGTACATACCATCATTCCCAACCATGAAGCCAGCATGTAAGGAAATATTGGGACTGGAGTCACAGATAAGAGGTAATTCAGCATGTTGAATGGAAGTAAAGGGACGAGCCGAAGCAACAATACAATCTGTTCAATAGCACGAGAAAATTGATTAATGTGCACAATATTGGCATATATATATGCATATAAGTATCAGAAATAAATCAACAAATTCTAAATTAATTAAATTCGTAACAATGAGACTGAGAAGATACGCAGACCTTAAATCCCGATCTCCGAATGGCAATCGCAACTGCATGAAAATGTGGATAGTCTTGCAATTTCGAAATTACGAATGACCTTCCTAGCTGTCGGTAGTTTCGAAAGAGAATAATATAAAAGATATGTTACAAGAGTCGAATGTTAAGGTTTTATTACCAGTAAAGAATGCTGCTATAAGATTCCTCTTTTTATTTTATTTTAACTGTTATAATAAATAAGTAAAGAAATGAAAAGAAAGAACTTACAGTTCGACCGAGAAGAAATGCAGCTCCGGCACCTAATGTAGCACCAATAGAGTCAGAAACAAAACCCAACGGCAAGCCAAAGAGATAGCCACCCCCAAGCTAAAATAGATAACAAGAAAACCAAGTAAATTAATTAAAAAATATATAAATTAATTAAGTAATCTCAAACAGAAATATATGGGAGTCTAGGATTGTTAAAGTAGCAGTTAAAACGATACCGTAAGTACTGAAGCCGGAACAGCCAATATCGTCAAAGGAATATATGCCACAGCTCTGTAAAGTTCAAAAAAAAGATGTCTCAAAAAAATTGATAAAATTTGCAGCCATCTGAGTTTATGATGCATTGTTAAAGACAGAAACTTTATTAATACTTTAAAAACTAACTTTGAAAGATTCCCAAATGAATTATGAGGTTCAGAAAGTAAATAAAAAGCCTAACGTACAACGGTACAGGAGATTAATTTTCAGCAAAATAAATTAGACCAGTACAACAGATTGATTACTGCGAAAGTTCTATCTTTTTTCATAATCATAACCTTAGTGAAAATATGTTCTTCACCAATATTATTGTTTTATGTAAATAATTCGAACAATCAAGTCATCCGAAGCATTATCAAGTCTAACTACTAACTCTATCCGTGTCCATAACGAAAATAAACATACATATTAAAGAGCAAATTCATAATTAATGTAATTCAGGGAATATCGGGAAAACTTTACAAATGCAATAGACTGTACTTACAACACTAGAGGACCCCAAGCACCGAGATCTTGCTCTACCCATAATAAGAAATCCTTTAGAATCTGAAGGAAACAGCTATTCAGAAACAGGGTAAAAACATGCATATGAAAATCGAATACACTTTTCAAGTGGTTTATATATTTCTCAAGACACATATCATCAAATACAATATTTACCCAAATATACTCAAATCAGATTCTTGAATTTTTTAAATGAGACAGTAGAACATGCACGACGATGACCAAAGGATACAAGAATCAACATTTCTTGAAGTGATCATCTTCAACCTCCACGTTTACATAAACTTACAACGACCACAGAAGTGGAGACAGATTGATCACAAAATTACCAACTTAATGACTTTTCAATAATGGCAATATTATTCATGACCTTCTCAACGCATCTTACGATCACCACTCGAAACGAGAGGCTAAAACTTAGAAGACCTCCATGCCCTTAACTTAGTTAACCACCAACTTAAAGACTAAGCAAAATCACAAGCTAAGCAAAATCAAGAGTTCATCAATTCAACTCAAACAAATCAAGACATCACCATCCAATACCAACAACCAATCCAAGAAACACCCAAACAAGCACAATTGAACAAACAAAAAAACCCCAGATAACAAAACACTCACAGCAATCAGAATAATCCAGAAAACAAGCTAAAATTCAACACAAATGAGTAGAAAACCAAAAATGACACATATGAACAGAAGCTCAAGATAGTCCATTAAAATCAAAACTGAAAAAAACCCAGAAACCAAAATCTAACCTTTTCAACAGGCAGCGTGAAGCAAGCAATTACAATAGCAGAAATCAGCAACAAAAGCAACAAAACTCTGAAAAATGTGGCCCAAGTTATCTTGAAGGCCATTTTTTTCAAATGAATTTGGGGAGAAAGAACACAATTTTGTTCTTGCTTCAATGGCGCCCGATGCCTTAAATATATTCCCACACAGAATTGATCAATTTCAAGAAGAAAGAAACAATTTTTCACCTCCCAAAGGAAAACCCTTTTATAGGATAAGATCAAAATCGAGGTTTAACCCATGATTGTAGGTTCAATATAAACAGTATTTAATTGTTTTCTTGAAAAAGATTTGAAATTTTTTTGGTTCTTGCTTTCGTCTTCCTCCCGCTGTAAATCTTTTCTCACCTGTGTGATTGCGTTGTTGTTTTCAGCTCCACATTCTTTGTCAAATGACGAAATTGCCCTCAGCTCTTCTTGCACGTGACGTCACGTGAGGTGGAATTTGAGAAAACTATGATGAGAATTATAGTAGAAAATAATTGTGTATATAATGTATTTTCTAGAAAAATATGATTAATGGTGTTAATTTTTGGGGGAAAATTATGTAATGTAAATGTCTATTGGGAATTTAGATTATATTTCTTTTTCCTAATTAGTGGTAATTTCATATAATTGTTTATTATTGCATTAAAATACTTGGAAGATATGAATTTCGACCAAAAAAGAAAGAAAAAGGATTTATATATGTGTGCAATTTGCTTATATAGTATTTGCAAAATTTTATTTTTTTCATGATTTTATAATGATTTGTATTTCATTATTTCGTGATTTTAGAAGTTTATACCACGATTGGTGTGGTCTAGTGGTTCGGAGCTGTACTAGCTGAATCAGAATTTTCGAGTTCGAATATTTTGTTACACAATTATTAATATGAAAAATTATACATCTAAATGATTAGATCTGTCTCGATACGGGAGTTTAAAAGTTTGTAAAATAATATAAAGATAATCTAATCGATTAATTTTCATACTCCTTAGATTAAATAAACTTCAGCATTTCACAAGTTTAAAATTTTGTAAACTAATGTGAATATAATTTTCATAGTTCTTAGAGGTGTTCAAATATTAAATAGCCAAATATTAGTTAGTTAGCCTAGATTATGCTCATATTTATTTAATTATTTATAACAATTCAATAGCCGATATAGCATTTAATTTTTACCAAACCCCCCACTCTCACCACAC
Source organism: Lippia alba (assembly GCA_037834125.1). Taxonomy (NCBI): domain Eukaryota; kingdom Viridiplantae; phylum Streptophyta; class Magnoliopsida; order Lamiales; family Verbenaceae; genus Lippia; species Lippia alba. The sequence goes on along the minus strand of JBBMKE010000011.1, from coordinate 6,064,270 downwards.
CCTATAAAATAAGTGCTATGCACTATTAAAGATAAAAAGATATGGTCCATTAAAAAGCTACAAAATTATGATACTTCTTTATATTTCGGTATATAAAATTAAGATTACAGCCCATGGCGGAGTCGTAAGAGTGCTTGTGAATTGTGATCTTCTAATTTCATAAATTTTGTGACTTTGTTACATTATGTTGTATTGTGACGGAGAATGGAAGCAATCAATCACCCGGAGTCATTAGGGAGCGTTTGTAATCTTCTAATTTCACAACTCGTGTAGTATTGTGGTGGAGATTGGGAGCATCAACTATTCGGAGACATCAATGAAGGCTCGTGATCCCCACAATTGTTCCGAGCCATTCGAAAGAGCTCGTAATCCCCTAATTTTATAATTTCTGCGACATATGTAGTGTGGTGATGGAGATTCGGAGCGATCAACTACACGGAGTCATCCAAAAGTACTCGTGATCTCTTAATTTCATAAATTCTGAAGTCATCAAGAAAGTGCTCATGATCCCCAAACTTTATAGTTTTTGTTATATAGAGCCATCAAAAACTACTCCTAATCTCTTAATTTCATAAATTCTTATGTTATCAAGAAAGTGCTCGTGATCCCTTAACTTTATAGTTTTTGTTACATATGCAGTATCGTGGTAGAAGTTGGCAATGATCAACCGAGTTATCAGGAAGTGCTCATGATCCCCTAATCTCAATTTCTCAATTATACATGTAGTATTGCAGCGAAGATCAAAAGTGATCAACTACTCGTAACCGTAGTTAAATTAAATACGAAGTACACAAAAAACAATTGAGTATTGCATTACAATTTTCAGGTGTTAGTTGGAACAAGTAAACTGCATTAATTTGTGCAGTTTTTCTTTCAATAATTGCAGCTTCATTATCACAAGTGTCCACCCTTTAGTGGCAAAAAGATAAAAGAAGAAAAGATCACAAGAAATGCCCTTCAATCTTTTCTCATCCCTTCATTCCAAAAGCAACAAAAACCACAAAATTTCTTGTGAAGAATTCAATCATAAATCTCATTAAACTTCTTCATAGTGGTAACACCTTTACTATTATTGACAAGAATACAAAAGAATCTTACGCAAAAGCCCAATCACAACGAGACTATATCAATATTCTACAAAAGAATACTTATATACTTCAATGGTATACACCCCCCCCCCCCACCCTCACCCTACATTTCTATTGTATCTCTCATATATCTTCTTTTGTACAAATCGTGTCATCTCTCCAAGTGAGGGTTGTCCAATGCCAGCCGATTTCTATCCATCCCGATCACACGGATTTGACACATAGCGCGTTCATTAGCACATGACCTAGCATGAGATCGACGAAGTATTGATGCCCGATTTGCCCATCCCTCCACTTCATCTTCAATGGGGCACGGCCGTAGTGGACCCCGTCGTTGCACCGGTTATCATAATGCCACGGATAGGTCAAATCGAAGTCATCGATAACCCTATCAAGAATCCCGTATTGCCTCCACTTATCCAAGACAACCCCGTTAAACGCCTCCATCTTTTGAGGATTGAAAGCCAACGACCGAGCATAGCCCCCCGTCGCCACAGTCGTCCTGTATATAATCTCGGGCCGGGATCCACCCCGTGTCCTCACACCTTCCATCACTTCACCCCAAAATCTAGCTGCAAAATCCGCACCCTTAATGAAGTTCCTAATGTTGGACCAGTAAACCCCGTCGTGCAAGCCTGAGTTCATGATCACTGTGTCGGGCAACGTACTTTGGTTGAAATACCCTCTCAGCAATTCCCGGTAATTGGCATCGGATAAGGAGTTCAAACCCTGATAATTTCCCGTGTGGTTCGGATGCCCGTTGAAAATGCTGGTGAAACGGACTGATTGGGACGGGTTTCTTGGATTAGTGATGCTCTCGTCGAAGATTCTAGGAACGGCTTTGAACTCTGGGACTCCCAAAATGAAGTTGAGGATGTTTCTAATCGTATCGCAATGGTTTGAATCCCCCCACCAGAATATCCATCTCTTGTTCAAACAGTCCCAAGCTTCTTCACTCGAAAACATCTTGAACGAACAATGGGTCGAATATACCCACCCGTTGCTCTCCAATAGACCCAAGGGGCCACGACACCATGGATGCTCACACGGAAAGCTCGGTTTTTGGCATCTATACCTTCCATCATTGCTAATCGGACAGTTATCATTCCTCGCATGTCTCGTCCACCTACCAGACCAAACATCCTTCGTGTAATCAGACTTCACGCACTGCCTTAATTCCGGCAGTTCGGATGATGAATTGAGGAACTTGATTGGAACAACACGAAGAACCTTATCGAACACGAATCTAGCAGGGGAAAACTTCAACCCCTCGTAATGCCTGAACAACAAGATAACAGTCAAATTGTAGTCCCCCGCGAAATCAGGATGGACTTGAAGGGCGACCCTGTAGGTTCCATTCCCCAAATCCTTAACCGGAGGCCTAGACTTCCACTTCTCGCCAGAGAGATCCGTTTCAAAATAATCGCCCCCCAAACAACGCGGCGCCCCCGAATCATCCAATGCCTGGAAAACAAATTCATGGATTTCGCCACTGGATAACTCAATGTTTCCCTCATTCCCATCCAAACGACGAACCGAGATATCAACAGTTCTTGAATCCCTACAAGGCTCACCACCTGGAGCCAACCATTTAGCCAAAAGATTAGATGAGTAATTCACCTCCAACTCAGATGAAACCCAAGGCACAATCCTAGGATGACTCGAACGGATGCTCGAATCATCATCCTCGGTGAAATTTACCGGAACTTGAGGGGCAAAAGTGGAATTATTCTGGGTGATATTGGGACCAAGATTTTCATGGGTTCTTCCCAAACTGAAATGGGTAACGTTCAAATCAATCTGCTTAGGCTTCTCGATGTGGGATTCAAGTTCAACTGACAGATTTCTAAAGCTAGAATCTTTAACAAGGGTTTGGGGCACAATTTCAGAACTGTTGAGCTTAAAGGCAACGAAATCTTTGGGGAAAGTAGTCATGTTGCTCATATTCAAACCATCAATCCCCCAAACAATCAAGATTCCCAGAAAAACACCCATCATCAGAATCTTGAACCACCAATGAACCATGGGATTCGACCTCAGTAACCATCCCAAGTTCGCAGCTTTCTCCGGCATCTGAAAACCAAGAAAAATTTCAAGAAAAAATAAAATCAACTACCCACTATAACAGAACCAAGAACTACAATATTCTCGGAGAGAAAGAGGGCGAGAGACAAATATCCCTAAAAAAGTTCCCTTTTTTCCCCTTACTAGTAGCTGACAAACACCAACATTCCCAGCAAAATTTACACTTGCGTGTATATATATATATAAATTGTGTTTTCTTGGAAAAGTAAAACAATGTGATTGCAGAAAACTTACTCTATTCCTTCAATCTGTGCTGCAACTTCAACTTGTTTTAGATTAATTTCAATATTCTTTCCTCCACAATGCAGCAGAAAAACCCTCTCTCTCTCTGTAAACGTGTATATACAATTATACATACACAATATACTACAGCCAAGAAGAGTTTTTTCCAACGATAATAGCAACAATGAGTGAAATTAAAGCTTGAAGAAAGACGCAACTATAATGCCAAATACTAATATATTGCCAATAATGCCCTCGAGAAGGCTGATAATTACGACGGGGCCACTGGTGGTTTCCCACCGCCGACAGAGAGACAGATGGGCTTAGGATTCTGGCGGAGCACGATTGTGCGGCAGAGGGGTATATTCGTCTTTTCGTGTGGCATCTCTTGCATGGCTGTTGGAGGACGCGGTGCCACATGGATGGATTTTGTAGCTTTTAATTAATATTTTCGAATCTATAATAATTAATAAGTTTTGAAACTATTATTTCAAGACAGTGGTTTAATAATGGAGCCAAAGGACTTGTTTTTGTTGGATTCATTAAATTTTGATTAGTTTAGCATGAATGGGTCTAGCATAATGTGGGAGAGGGATCGATCTAATTAATTTATGCACCGCCACCATAAAGCCTAATTTTCATAAGCACGTACAGATAACAAATACAACGATATGAATATAACCATTTAAATTGTTATAAAATAGACTATGTAATTAGTATCTGATAAGATATGATACGATAAAATTTTTAGAAATATTTTAAGGATCGACTTAAGCTAGAGTAGCTCTTTTTATTAAAATGGGAGATAGTGAAAGGAACTGACGATCTTGACGTAAATGATTCATTAGGAGCTTCATCTATCGATAGTAGAGGTACTTGAAGTTAGACAATCAACACAAATTCCTTTAAATAGGAATGACGCTCTACTTTTGCCGTTTTTCTATTTCTGACTTAGGGCTTATATGGATGGCCTAATAGTTTATCTTCTTTATATTGAGTATCAATGAAGGTTTATCTTATGCATCAGGGGATATCAACACTAAGTTTACTTCTATTACAAGTTCTACTATTTTGAAAGCTTACTAGCTAGATCGACTTGTTTAATTATCCTACTATCCTCACTTGTTAGTCGAGAATTTTCAAGCCTTGTCTGCACGTTCATAGCTAAAAAAATAATATTTCTTGAGTTTTTTTTAATTATTTTGTTTGTTTACTAGTATTCAATAATTTGGCTTCACAAAGTTACATGGGTTTTCTTGAAAGATTAGAAACCAATTGTTGGTGTAAAACCGATTTTACTGATGTCTTTTTATTGCTTTACTTGAAAGAAATAAAGAAAATTTGTTGAGTTGGTACTTGGTACCATAAACTAGGATTTTGTGTTAATTATATTAACATAAGAGTGACTTTTACAGGATAGATTTTGAAAAAAGAAATCCCATTTAGGGTTTGTGTTTGAAGAAAGAAAAATGGGTTCCAACTAATAGCATAATAATGTCCAATCAAAATTCTAATAATGTTGAACTTTAATTAATATGTAATATAATGATTGTTACACATAAAGACTTTGTGCGCAATCTTTGAACAACTATTGAAATCTTGAAAGAAAAAATATAACAATTATTAAATGACTAATTTAATAAAAATAAAAGGTAGTGTCCACTTTTTTGACTTCTAATGGGTGCATTACTGCATTAGGACCTACCCCACCATGAATTTATTTTTGAATTAATTACTCATATAAATTAAATACACAAAATAAATTATTCAAAACTTCGATTTTGTATTGTTTTTTATTTAGGATGGGGCATTCGTTATTGATTATAATAATTATTTTTTTATAAATTTATAAACATCTCAAATGGTGTGAAAATTCGTCAAAAATTTAACTTTATAATATTTAATCAAGGGAATTAATTGGAAAAGAAGTTATTATTAGTTTTTCTTTTTCATTTGTGTAATGATGATTATTACATTGAGTTCTTTAGTGACATGAATAGGATTTACCCATTATTTAGATTGATCTGAATGGCATTTCTTTATTCTTGAAAAGCCTATGTTTTTTGTTTTATTAATTTCTTATATGTTTTTTACTATTCCTTTTCTAACTTGAAAGTTGTACTAAAAAGATTAAACTTGTCCACATTGTGGAATGTGTGGAAACGCGTAATACAAATACTTATTTATCTTCAATAATATAGTATAGTATGACTATAATAAAATTAGGAATATATTGAGAAATTTCTTTTACTATAGAAAATGAAATTAATATTTAACTAGTCGTCCCTTAATCTCGTAAAGACGGTCCCTCTTTTCGGGTATAAATATTTGTAACATGTTGAATTACAATATTTTTTCAACTTAAATTAAAAAATATCTAATTTTACAGCATCAACTATTGTTTTTTAACAAAGTACAATTTAATTCCACTCATTGTGTGACACGCAAAAAAATATTTCATGTAGAAATCGCACTGTGAGTAGAATCAAGTTGTAATTTGTTAAAAAATAATAATTAAAATTACAAATTTAGATATATTTTGATTTAGATTGCAAAGTGAAAACGATTATCCCCGCTTTTTATTTGATTTATCCCAAAATATAATCCATTAGAATTAACCTTTAATTTTTCTTTCATACCCATATTTAATTCTCTCTTATTTCAAGTTTTCGACATAATAAAAACTCATGCTTATTGATTAATATGACATAAAATTAATAAATTCCGAATTCTTTTTTCTATTAACTACATTAATTATATCTTTTAATCAGTATGAAGGAAAAACTAAGACTATCTTCCAGAAACATGAGAGTATTAAATTTAAATTCTTTTAATTTCAAAATAACATAAAACGGTGTAGATCCCACTTTAGTGAACATTATTACTTGAATTTTCAAAATATTGGCCATAGTACAAGAATTAAATTAAAAACTGTACTATTTTTGTCGAAATGAAATAAATAAACACATTAAAACTTAGAGACAAGAAATAAATTGTAGCCTTATCTCTTCACTCGGTCAATAATATTTTCAATTTGGGAAGATAATTAATTAAGACAATTTCGTAGATTTCAAAGTAGGACATAGATCATGTGGTTGAGATACAATTGCACGTGACATTGATTAATTGATTTGGCTGTATATTGTTGGTAGGAAGCACAATTTAATGATCTGCACATTTCAATATGCGACCAAGATAAAACTTTGGGATAAAACATTTTTTTTGTTATCATAGACATTTTAATACTTTTAATATTTGAATTAAATTTTATTACATATCGTGCAAACTCTGTTTTATATTGTATTACATACTGTCTGCCATGCTTTGCATTTTTTATAAAAATCTATATCTAGCTAATTTTTAGTAGTTTTGGTGGTTAGAATATTAAATACGTTATGCGTATATGATTTAATAAGGACAAATTTATCATTTCATGACTTAGTAAGATAAATTTGTCTTTATTAAAATCATTTTGGCGTCACGTGTTCACCATTCAAACCATCGAAACCACAAAAATCTATCAAAAGTCAAAACTATTAAAAATCCACTGGAACTGCCAAAACTCACCCGAGATGGTTTTTTATGTAAAAATTGTGGAGTAGGGAGGATGATGGTAAACGACAAAATTTAATTTGAGTGTAAACGTGTAAAAATGTCTATAGTTCAAAATTCGAAAGACAAATGTCTTTTATACCTAAAATCTATAATTCCTAATTAATAATTTAATACAAAGTTTATTATATTATTATTATTAGAAAAGAAAACAGGAAACAAAAAAAAAAAAGAATTAGAACTTAATTATAAGCCTATAAAGTTAAGTTCTCCATATCAGATTGAGTTTGGGCTAGAATTTGGCCAAAATTTTGCCTGATTTTAAGAATAAGGAAGATGTATAATATTTGGCAATGACATAGTATGGAAGTAATATTTCAATGTTTTTCACTTCACATGTAATCATCAAACAGACTATGTTCCATACTCCATGTGAGCACTGAAATGACAACTCAGAACTCATAAGAGAACTTAATACAGATCAAGAAGATATGACAACTCAACAATGGTACCAGAGAGAGAGGGAGGGAGGGAGAGAGAGAGAGGGAGGGGAGAATACATCTTGCTGCAAAACATACTAATCATCAGAAGAAGGAACATTTGAGTTCTATCAAATGGGAAAACATTCTTTCTTTACCAAAGAACACATAAAATCACCAGAAACTACAACCCCTCCTAGTTTACCAAGCTAATAATGTACAGACATAGAAAAAAGAAAAGAAAAAAATAAAATGAAATATCGAAACACAGCACCACGAAGATATTGCCTGTGAAAAAAATATGCAGAAAATCAACAGAACAACAAATGGAGAAGCATGTTTTAACTCCATGGATCTTCCCATCCTTTAGGTCCATCTCTTTTTACAAAGTCTATTATAGCTTGAACAGCTTCCTGAGCACGGTTAGACAACGAGTGGTTTCCGTGTTCGATTTCAGCTTTTTCTGCGTCGCCCATTGCTTTACACAATCTACACAGGTTCGTAAGACAATGAGTTTAGACGGTCAAAACACAAAGCTTTAAGCTTGTGTTTGGATCGATGAATTTGAAGTTATAGCAAATCTATTACAAGGATACAACGAATCTTTAGCTCGTTTGGATAATTTCATGTCATAATGGCTTATACGAATTCCAGATAATGTGTAGTCATTTTCAAATGTGCAAATATTTTTATTCAAATAGAACACCTCGTGATAAAGGTTTTATGTTCTTACCTGGAAATGAGCGCTTTCTTGTCCACATATTCGGGTACATACTCGTCGCCCATGGAGAACATCACCTACAGAAAGGGAACATGTAAATTTAAAATTCCAAACCGAAATGACATTTCAAAAAATAAAAAAACTACCAGGGTGGGTGTGTTAGACATGTGTCCAAGTTTCTGTTTCAGTTGATCGTCGCTAAAATCAGAACTGAACATGTCGTCATCGCCATTGTATGCACAGAGCGAATGATATCTGCACATAGCTCAGAAACGATAAGATCGTGCAAATGGAGTTACTAAAACGGCCTCGTTGAAAGGAGTCCATTTTAAATCCCTCTCACCTATAGGCAGTAATTGGAGAATCTGGATTGGCTTCTCTTGGCATCAATTCTGAACCTCGGCCTTCGTTGATCATCTTTGATGCTAAATCGATCATTGAAGCGGTTTCCGGGAGAGTGGCTTTATACTCACGGTCGCTAACAGGAGCCTAAATGTACGAAAAATAGGGAAAAAAAAAATCAGAACAAACATTAAGGCGATTGAGGGAGGTATTCTGCGAAAAACTATACTATTACGAAAACTAAAGGTTCAAAATGTTTAGTAAAAGTTGGGACTGTTAATAGGATAGTATCGCAAAAACCATGATATTACGTTTTAAAGGTTATCGCGTAAAAAATACCTGCAAAATGGCTGCACGAACTGCTCTAGAACAGGCCACATTAGTCCGCAAGTAATATACAATATCCTGCATAACGACAAAATGAGCATTTAGCGCGTGGCACGTTAGAGGAATTTTCATTTATCGAGAAGTAATTTAACTACCTGACAGCCGGTACTGTGTCCAAGTAGAACCACACCTTCGGAATCTTCCTTATTTATCAGGTAACTTATCAATTGATCAAGCTCCATAGCATCCTTAATAGCCAGAAATATGCCAATTAAAACTATTATCACAAGGAAGAAAGGGAAAAGAGGTAATTACACTGAAATACCCTGAAGGCTCGGCCAAATTACAGGTTTGAGAAATCATTAAACTTCCCCTAGCATACTCTAAGGTCGGGCCCAACAAATGATATAGTAGTCGTAAATTTGAGGTCAAACAGTTATCAGTAAGTGTCCAGGGCAGGCAAAACAACATAAATATGAATGGATCCACAAAGGGCGTAAATCCAAGGGAAATTCTTGTAATTTCCCAATCCTCATGGGGAGTTTGTGTAATAATGTCAACCTCAGGGTACGTCAGTGTAACTGTCCCAAAAAAAACAGGGAAAAAATATATACTCAATAAAGACCACAAGAGAGCAAGTGCCGAAAGAATAATTTACTTGTTTCAAGCTTGAGACACCGTATCCACTGTATGATGACGAAAAAAGAAACTGAACTAGTGACCAACGCTCTTTCTCCAAAGCAATTGCCAACGGCTCCAAGTAACTGAAATCAGATCAAATTACAGGGAAAAATGACAAAGTTTGAATTTGAAGCACAAGAAAGAAAAAGACTTGAGACAGTGTTTAGCAACATACTCAGTAGCCAAAAATCCATCAGTGAGTCCACCAATAAAAACAACTTGCTGCTTATAATCACCGGTTTTAAATGCAACCTGTACCATGATGAATACAAGAGAAAACTCACAAATTAATTTATAGACAAGAACTGGACCAGCATAACCGAAATGCTCGTGTAACACTCTAATTAGTTGGGAAAGATATCTTAGTAATGCATAGCAAGTTTCAAATTAAAGTGTCTAATGCTGAATTTCAAATTTGAATCTAAACTTATCGAACAATGCCAACTCAAAATCGAAGCCAACGCACATCCCGTTCCTCGAATTCACTATATAATCCTCAGAAGCCATCACAAAAGCTGCTCTCTGATACACTTACTTCAAGTTTCCATTGATCAAGTAAAAATGAACAAGAAAACCAAAATTTATCCACAATCCATTTCCAAACTTCAAAAACTCAATCATACTTAGCATCAAAGCTAAAATTAACAGCCATCACTATGCCCAAGTAATCCCTAATCCAGAATCTTGATCTCCAATTTAGTACCTTCAACAGCACAACTCTAAAACCTAAGATAATAGCCAATAAATAAAACAAAAATTCTTCTGCCCACAAACCATTTCTTGAAAATATCAAACACAAATTAAGCTCAAAAACAAGAAACTATACGAAAAAATTCAGCAAAAACTAGGAAAATAAATAAAATTTAAAAAATACATATACACACACACTTTGTTCTCAAAATTCATCAAGATTATTCTTTTCCGTCACCTGAATCGGGTTGGGGCCGTACTTGAACATAACCCCACGAAATTGACGCTTCTTGTTAATGGGTCCACTCCCACCTCCTCCCCCGTCGCTGGCGGCGGAGGTGACCGAGCTGTTGGGCATCTTAGCGCCGGCTGAACGGCCGCGCACAATGCCGGAAAACCAGGAAGCCCCGGAAGACGCCGCACGCGGCGAGGAACAGAGAGTTGATGGCGCTGAGAGATCCATATCAGAAGTTTCCATTGACAGTCAAAGAATCCATTTTTCAGTGAGAACTGCAAATAAACACTTTGTTTTCCTCTTTTGAAATTATTGGGCCCAAATGATTATATAGTACATAGGCATGCAGCCTTATAAATATCACACGATATGAATACGATAATATAATTTTTTTAAAAATATTTTACATAAAAATGATGCATTTATACAAATTTTTCTTAAATTACTCACATAAAAAATATAATAACATTTGATAAGGTGTCTCAAAAAATATTCGATTAAAATAATATTTGATCAGAAAGATTTGAATTCGAGTCCTTGTATTTGAGAACTAATTATGTATGTATGTATATAATTTAAATCTTTTAAATTATTTTGTATAATTGATATTAAAGTATTTATTACTTGGAAATGTTTCTGGAATTTTGAACATTGATAGGAAAACTGAATTAGTATGAAAATAAGTTTATAATAAATATAATTTCAGTAGATTTTGAATTAGAATATAGATATTTTATTTATTCGTGAAAATTTAAATTTTTTCTTATTTGGTAGGTATGAAATTAAAAGTCTCGCGTTATTAGGTTTAATTAGGTGACCTAAAACATAATTTAGATACATAATTAACATTTGAATTGATAAATTTTGATCAAGTATATCAAGTTTAGAGCAATAATTATCGTTCAAATAATATTTTTCGTGCTTCTAAACTAGACATTATTTTATGGACCAACTAAAATAAAATATCATTCATAAGAATTTATGTGAATTGTAAAAAACTAATCATTAAAATTTTATCTCGTAGTCTTCCTAATCCTGAACTTTTGAGGTAGTTCGCGTGCTAAGGAAATTCGAACTAATTCTTAGACAGGTATTCGAAGAATTGACCACGGGTCATTTGGTTGAAATTTCATCATATATATTGATATATAAAAAGATAAATCGAAACAATAAGTAGTGATGTACTTTTCTTCATTTTAATTTTCCTGATTCCTTAGTATATCTTTTCTTTATTCCATTGAGTTTCTACTTTTTTAGATTTTGAAAATCTATTTTCATATCTTAGTTTTGGTTGATATATTTATACATTTTATATCTGTGTAGGTATGTTTGATAAATTTATCATAGTGTTATAGCCCATTTTCAATATATTAAGTAAGACACTCGTAATTAACTTACACACATTTGCATTATCATTGAATTTTTTTTAGGAGGTTAGTTGTACATGATTAGAAATAATAAGCATTGAGTTGGATATCAAAAAATATATGGTAATATTTTTTACTACTCAACATCAACTCGAAGCCTCTTAATATACGACGATCAATGTACGCGGTATCGTATATTCAACCGACAAGTTATTATAAAATAGTAATTATATAAGTATACTTACAATTGTTATACAAGATGATAGGTTATGGCCACACGTATCATACACACATTTATATTACCCTTAATGTGCTTATTGAATAAATAACATGCAAAAAAGCAAAAATTTAGAAAATCATATTATGGTAATTGTTGGGGTGACATACCATATAAAATAAACAATATTAATAACATATATTTATCATCACATCCTTTTTATTTTTTGACCAAAAAAGGACATTTATATTTAGTAAAAGCATTCAATATTTCAAGAACCCTAAATTTGATTGTGAATTTATTCAATTTTCATTAAACATTAACTATACTTGGGAAGAAAAATTTTGAATAGTATTCTATATAATTCATTGTATCATTATCTTTTCATAATGGGGTTTAATTTTAATTATATTTCTTTTCTTTTAAACAATATGTTTTGTGGTAAAAAAAAAAGAAAGTACCTTTATAGCAAGATATAATCGTGTAATATGATAACAAAATTGTACGAAATAATAACTTGGCCGAAATAATTAACACAAAATATTATTCATTTACATTAATTATATTATTTTCTTATGATATATAAATAACCCCCCACCCAGTCCTTTGGGTACAATTCGATTTCAATTAAGTAAGCTTTATGACAATATTATTAGCATTTCTTGTAAATTAATCTCTTCAAGAACACATTATTTGGTCTAAGTGTTACAATTCTAACATTTCTTTTTATGTATGAATATTTTTAGGGTGTACAAGAAAATGAAAGCAACTATGATGGTGCCTAAATTCTTTGCATGCCTACAGTTACCGGGCAAACCCTTGGTGAATTTTCCACGGCTGCCCTACGGCAAGAACAAGGCGGTGGTGGTCATCGGGGCCACCGGCACCGGCAAGTCCCGCCTATCGATTGACTTGGCCACTCATTTTGGTGGGGAGGTCATAAACTCAGATAAAATGCAAGTTTATGAAGGTCTGAATATAATCACCAACAAGGTTAGTTGTGAAGAACGTCGCGGCATCCCTCATCATCTATTGGGGACTGTTGATCCTGAGGAGGATTTCACTGTGGATGATTTCGTGCGTCGTGCATCTTGGGCTGCTGATGCAGTTACAGAAAAGGGTCGTCTCCCTATCATTGCAGGAGGGTCCAATTCCTTCGTAGAGGCATTGGTACTTGATGATAACGAGTTCAAGCTTAAGTACGAGTGCTGCTTTCTCTGGGTGGACGTATCGATGCCGGTCCTGCGTTGCTCCTTGGCAAAAAGGGTTGATCAAATGGTGGAAAATGGGCTTGTGGAGGAGGCCAGACAGTTTTTTGAGCCAGGAGGCAACTATACGCGGGGGATTAGGCGCTCCATTGGAGTGCCGGAGATGGACGAGTTTTTCATGCATGAGTCGCTCGTTGATGGTGTGACTAGGACTAAACTTCTCAAGGCAGCCATAGAAAAAATCAAAGAGAACACTAACAAATTAGCCTCTCGTCAAGTTGAGAAAATTTTAAGGCTAGTGGCTCAGTTGGAGCGACAGCATCGTGTGCACCGATTCGATTCTACTGTCAGGTTTCTAAGTTGTGAAGCCGACGAGGCCGAAGAGTTGTGGAAGAAAGTGGTAATGAAACCTAGCATTAAGATTCTTGATCGTTTTTTAAGTGAAATGAAAAGTGATTGCCGTGTTATCTTTCATCATGATCGTCATATCAACTATGTTTAAGTGTATGTCGGTGTCTGATATAGATAATAAGTCAATATATATTTTTAAGGGGATATATACAAGAAATTGGATCAATGTAAACACTCCAAAATAATGCCCAAACATCGACTATATTAGCTGTGTATTTGATGTACTTTGTGCAATTGTGATTCTGGCTTGTCTGCTTAAGATATGAATGGCTGATGGCTCTCTATGTGACCTTCAATTCAATTAAATAAGGAACTCAAAATTTTTATTTATTTATTTATTTTTTGACAACCAGGCCCCTCAAAGGGAAATATTATTGCAAATCATGAATAACACTAAACAAAATATAAGAAGAAAAATTAACGCAGACCGAAGTCGCAATTCCAACAAATATAAGAAGAAAAATTAATGCAGGCCGAAGCCGCAATTCCAACAAATTTGTGAGCTATTATATTAGCTTCACGTCTAATAAACGAAAAACGAACCCAAGGATTCGATTCCTTGATATTGTTCCTTCTAAGTTTCACAGGTCCGAACTGATTCGTAGCCGTCTTTTCTTCAGATTGAGAAGAACAAATATATTGGCCTACAACAGATAACTCGGCCAAAAATCTGAAACTAACTAAACTTCCATACGGAAGGGACAATGATAAAAGAGAGAGAGGAAAAGAGGGAGAGAGAATTAGGGTTTTAATTTGTTGTGGAACTCAAATTTATTGTTAATAAAGGTGGTTTCATTTTTGATAATTTATTCATATATGAATCTAAAAAGGACGTATTTTTTTGTTGTTTTTCTCAAAACAAATATGAAATTTTAGAAAAAAATACATATAAAGATAAAAATTGATTATATATGGACCGTTAAATTTATATGCATGACAATAAATGGCTCATTTAAGAATTTTCCTGATCTTGACTCGAATTAATTTAGTTTTTAATTTAAGGAGAACGGCCCGACCATATAATTATTTCTGATAATTCGAAAACAACTATCAATTACAGAAACACAAATAGAACATCTGGAATTAATTGAAAAAATATGAAAATAAGTTTATACCAAATATAGTTTCAGTTAGGGGCGTAAATGGATATGCGAAAATCCGATATCCGTTCGCATTTAAATTTGTTTACAGATGATATTATTCGTATCCGTTCAAAGAGGATATTATTCGAATCCGATTATAGACATTCGAATTATAAACAGATAAAGATATGGTAATCATACATCCGATCCGTTTGTATATCCATTATCCGAATTATTCATAATCCGTATCCATATATATATATATATATAATTATAAATTTGATGACACAAATATTAATTTAAGAATTATATAATCATTTGAAAATTATAAAAAAATAATAAAAATAAACATATAATATATTATTAATAATATTTCATTAATAACATTGAACATATATTATGAATTATATCTTATATTTGTAAATGTACAACTTTCCCAATGTATTTAGTTTGGGGGAGCATGTTGACAAACTTAATAATATATTATCTATAAATTATATATCCAACTATTTAATTTGACTAAATACAAATAATATAAATAAACATAGTTATTAATCATAGTAAGATAGACATCACATAATTATTTTAGAGTTATAAAAATTAATATCAACCGATCATGCTACATGAAGAATTTGTTTTATACAAACATCATGACGGACCCAAAATACGCTCAGATCCCCACCGTACACGTGGCGTGATCACGAAAGACTTCCGCCACTGTCCCAAGGCAAGCTTACCTTAACGCTCGGATATGTGTGGCTCGTGGCCCTCGCCCGGCCCTCTCCTCACAGCCCCATCTCTTGGGGCAATCCTCTATGAAGATCCTTCCCTCGAGGGTTAATCCTCGAGACCTCATCGCTCGGGAGAGCAACCCTTCGTGTGCCTCACCAAGGGATCCCATCTCGAGCGTCCCAACGCTCGTGTGGCTTTGGAGAACCCCCTTCACGACCGAAGGATCGTTCGCCCAACTACCTCTGGCACAGTAGCCAGGTATAACGGCCAAAAGGTATAAAGAACCGTACCTGTCACTGTCGAGCCCTCACGTTCAAACACGTGTCTAGGGCGACACTATTCCAGGACCACAAGGTTGATTTTACTTAATTAAACTCCTCCCTAAACTATAAATAGAAGGACAACACTCCTTCTTCGCCAAACAATGATCTCAGCGTAAAACCCC